>CAICTM010000267.1:0-82706 GCA_903772945.1 Seminavis robusta
TCGGATTTGCTTTCCCGATCTGGAAAGCCTCGTCGTGGATTGGTGGTATGCCCCTCGCTTTTGCTTTCCCGATCTGGAATGCTTCGTCGTGGATTTGTGTACCCCTCGGATTTGCTTTCCCGATCTGGAATGCCTCGTCGTAGATTGGTGGTGTACCCCTCGCCTTTACGACTTGCCCCCTTGGATTTGCTTTCCATCCACCCCCTTCTGGCTCCTGTTTTCGTTTTTAATTCGCGATGGCGCTTACGGTACATTTTGATGCAGTAAGGATTTGACACATAGACATTATTGCTACTGCGGGGCGATCTCTGATGTCTGTGTCTTGTTGGGCCGGATGCACGGCCCCTAAGTCTTGGACTACTTCTTCTCGAGCGACGATGGAGAATATTGTTGCGGTTGCCGCCACCCGTAGTCCGCCAAGCTGCAGCACTGCCAAGGCAGCAAACTAGGAGAACACCCACGATGAAGCCACACATCCGAAGTGATCCATATCTCTGGGACGGTACCATTATGGCTTCATGTCATGTTCCCAACGATGTATAATGTAGCTTGTTACTACCAGTGGTAGCTGGCGAAGAACTTGCCCCCGTTATTCAAGAAGATGCCCAAAGGTGGCAATGTTACCAGCGAGAGGAAGTTGGAGGCGCACCTTTCCACCCCCAACCTGGATGAGGGCGCACCTCATTTGCCTTGCACGCGACTGCAAACTTCAAAGTGTGACGAAAGGAACACAACTGAGACGCATTGTATCAGTGAAGCCAAGGCCACCAAGCCAGCTACCATTTAACTCTAGCTAGCTAGAAGCGCGCAGGGAGTCAACACGCTTTCCCATACCTGGTACACACGGACGAGAAAAATGACAGAGATGCGAATTGAAACGCGTATCTTTTAGAATTGCCTCGCCTTGACGAAGAAAGATACAGCGTCAGGGCAACAGGGTAAACTTTGAATATTTACACTGCGTTGTTAGGCGTGGCAAATCTGCCCGGCATCAGCGTATATCAATAAGAACCGCCCGAGCGATGCTCGACGTGAACGCTTGGAATGGACGAACATCATGCTACCCATGGCACCAGCAACAGCGCCGTTGGTCATCACCATCTTTCCTTTGCACCAGAGGCATGGAAGAAGAAACAGCAGCAGTCAACAGAACGCCTGTCTTTCAATGGAGTACGCCAGTAGTAAAGAGAAGCTGTAAAAACATGACGAGATACGGCTTCCAGCTATCCGAGATGAATGAGCAGGCCAACCGAATCACCGTTGCGATCTTGCTATCCGAAAACTCTCTCCTTTATTTTTCACAAACACAGACGAGTACTTCACGCAAAATCATTCTGAAGGTATCCAACGTCAACGACAACCATGATGTGGAGAAGAGTAAACGCATTTCTGGCCAACCGGAACAATCGGTTCTCGGTATGCATGGCATTGGTCTTGATGACCGGCGGCACACTGATCTTTCGCTGGTCCTTCCCTGATCAAGCAAAAGCCTTGTTTGACCCCATGCAGGCCGAATTGGAATCCGTCTTGGCCCATGACAAGCTACGAGCCAACAACAAAAAGGCGGCAACGCCCAAAAAGACGTACAAGCTTCCACCTCCGATTTCCTACTTTAAGCATGGCAACGATGGCCTGGACGATGCTTCTTACTGCATCCACAATTCGACCAGTGACTATTGTTGCTCGGAAGAACACTGTGCTACCATTGTCGCTCGATCGACCCTTTACTCGGAATGCTGCGGAAATGTACACAACAACAAGACCGGGTCGAGATCCCAGATTTTCCCCTTGCTCATCACATCGGCGCCACGAGGAGGAACATGGTTCATGCAGCAGCTCTTGACCAAGACTGGACTGCAGGGGCTCACTACCGACGAACACACTCCACAGCATTTGGGAACCGTGTCGTGGAAGCACATTTTTCATCAGGACAAGTACTACTTTGGGAGGCAGTCGACCACTCATCTCTACAAGAGCAAGTTTCGTGTCATTTGGCACTTGGTACGAGACCCACTCAAAACGCTCACTAGCATTGCCTTTACCGATCCGCTCTGGGAAGATTCGGATCACAGCCGCATCTACATGAACTACATTGCCAGTCATATTCCCATTTCCAACAAGACGGTCCTCATGGCACAATTTAACATTACCAAAGAAGAGTTGGAGGGAGTCATGCAGCACCGGACCATTGCCATGAACCGCAACCCCAAGCTCTCCCATTTTCTCATCTTTCGTGGACTGGAAATCTACTTGTATTGGCAGGGGTTCATCAACTATTTGAATGTGCCCATCTTTCGCTTGGAAGACTTGGCAGTGGATAAGAATGTCACGATTTTGGATGAGATCTTTCGATCCGTGGGACGGGATCCACCGAGCCATCAACGAGTCATCCAAGTGCTCGAAGCTCAACAAATCAAGAGGCACGAGCATCAAAGGCGACGAGAGTTGCGTCGTCAGTTGCAGTTGGGAGCATACAAGGGTAATGCTCGTGGCGATCGCATCCGCAAGGGAAGTAGGATTCATCGAGCAACTCTGACATGGGAGGAGCTCTGCGAGGTTAGTGAGAAGAAAGCACTCTCCATGTTGAAAATGAGCCAGTCGTTTGGATACTATTTGGATGTGGACAGAGCGACCTTGTGCAATTAGTTATTACGAAGAAGACGACGGTGCTCCCAATCTATTATCTCTTGGTGGGCAGCACCATTACCTGTACCGGTTGGCAGCGCTTTGAATGCGTATTTCAAAGTGACAGAAGGGAATGTGACACTAGCAGCTGCAGCCAACAAAAGCCCTGTCGTTTACATCTACTAACCCCCCTTACATATATTACTAGCTCCATACCTACTTTGCTCCCACCTGTCGCCCTGCCTTGGCAGGGGGGGCAACATCATTTAGAACAATAGAGAGGGGGCAACAGTGCTGCTGTGACTTTCTGAAGGAGATACAAGAAACTTACCCCTCAAACATAGACTAATGCAATGTCATGGTGCCATTTCCAATCAAACTGGAAGTGAAGCATCTCCTGTGCCACCATCTTCAACCACTGGAGCAATGGGACAAACTGGGGTTAACAAACATAGAAATTCAAGGGTGAGGGAGGCAATTAATTGGGGCATCTCTGAAAAGTTGAAGGACTGACCAGATGACTTTCTCTTCCTTTTCTTCTTGCGCTTCTGGGGCAGCTTCTCAAGCCCATAGCAGAATGAAAATCCACCGAAAAGGGCTCGACCACCTTCCCATGCCAAAACACCTGACAAAATCTCATCAAATGATTCCTTCTGGCATGGAAGGGACTCTTTGAAAGAGGCCTCAAGCACATGCCCGTGGCTCAGACCAACACAGTGAGGAACATCATTCCCAAGAGCAGTGCGCAAACCCACAACAAAAAGAGGCAGAGGTTCGCTTGCGTCCCCTTCCTTCACAGTACGTTTCCAGGTGGCACCATGGAGTGGATTGAATGTCTCATGATCCAGCTTGACAAGCCTTAGACCCAAAGACTTCTGGATTCCAGCATTCACTTTGTGAATTGTCATCCCTCCCACCGCAGCATCATTGGGGATGTCTAGTTCAAAAACTCCCTTTTTTGCGAATGCTTGAATTTTGACATCCTCAGCCATCTTGCCATGCACCCAGAATGTGTTGGCCAGGGAATCCTTGACACAATGCCACTCATGCTGATTCTGCTGGAACTCAACGTCCACAGAACTCCATGGGGTGTGCCCACCAGAAAAACTAGTGGTGGACCTCACTTGTACACTCTGTGCCTTGGTGGGATGAAGCACACCTTCTTGTTGCCCAGCAGTAGTTTCCTTGGATTTCACACTAATGACAGCTTCCACTTTGGAGGATTCCTCAGCAGTGACATCAGAAGGTGTACTGGCAGCAACATTGTTCGGTCTCGAAGAAACTGGAAGTCGCAAAAACTATACACAATATTAGAGGCGCGTGTTGCAATATTATAATGCCCAATTTTCTTGAACTTACCTGCCCCACTGAGGCTTCCATTTCCTTCATGAAGGCTCTGGGAGCAAGCAAAACCTCCTGGACATAGGATGGAGAAACTTCCACTTCCCATCCACTTCTAGATTCTTGCAAGGTGACAGTGTTGTCTTGGTTGAGCCTAACCGATTTGAAAACAACACTGGTGAAGAAGGTATTGAACCACAAAGGTGGGATGTGTCCAGGGCCCTTGCACATAATTGCTGGGGTTGGTACCACATTTGGTGACAGAATCTTCTGGCATTCCACCTTCTTTGCCACCCTGCGTTGTGACCGTCGCAAAAAAACCTCACCTACCACCAGTGTATTGGTGTACTGTGAGATGCATGAGACATAGGAAAAGCAATAAGTTAGCGACATGCTATAATACTGAGGGTACGGTATTGTGATATTTGTAACACTCAATCTCCTACACTCACCTGAATCGTTTCTGCCAGAACTGCGTACACTTTCTTCGATGAGTCGAACTGAATCAAAATATGTCGTTCTGGGGCGGAAAAGGGAAGGCCTTCCGACCGGTTGGTGTCAACAATACAAGCTTGCTTAAGCTCTCCCCGTAGGCCATTGCAAACCAAAATGCTGTTGCCCTGCAACACCACTTTTGTTGCATCTCCTTGCAGTGGGGATGCAACTGAATACAGTTTCTTTGCTTCTTCCCAACCTTTCTCTTGCCATGAAAGATCCTTCCACCTCTCATTGAACCTGGCTACCGACTTCTTCCAACCTGCTGGATTCTGCATTTCAAAACCAGCACGCTCTGCAATCACCAGATTGGGAGGTATGATGCCATGTTTGAGGAGAACATCAGCAAGAGGCTCTTCTCGTGCCTGTGCCATGCACAAATCAAGGAAACAATCTTCTTGTTCCCACCACTTGGCTGCTTCCTCAGGTGGAAGCTTGCACAGGCACCAACTGCTTCGCTAGAACCGGAGTGCATATCACACCAAGATCCTGGATATTTTTTGTCACATGTGATATCCAAACTTGCTCTTGCTCCTTGCCAGGTAATGTTTGCCACACCTTCATGTCATGCTTCCAGTTGCATGGTGGAGTTTTCTTCATCCTCCTGGTCTGCAGCAGTGCCCATGGCCACAGAAGAAGGAAAGATTTTAGCTATGGAAATTACAACAAAACAGACGTGACATGACATTCCATGCTTACTCAAGCCTCACCCACAACAGAGTCCTTCTTGCACAACTGCACACTGGATTGGTAGGGTTGGGAAAGCAAGAGTTAGTCATAATATAACTTCTCAAACTACATGTAGCAACCCAACAAGCAAGCAATGTACAGACACCCGTCAAGTCTATGGTAAGCTGCTCCAGCTACATGGGGCCCACGATAGTATCACCCACAAGCCTCAGTGGGCAGCAGGATCAACCACAGCAGGCTCCCTCGCCACTGCAGAACTAGACATACCAAATGGACAAGGCAAGGCAAGGGTGTACGGTATTCCACGACATTCCACAAACAACACATTTTTCAAGCACAAAACACTCAACAACGTTAAACTTACACCTAATGAAAGCCCTTGCTTGGCAACCAAAGCCTGCCAATCACACTGGGATGGTACGGTACCACACAGAGCAACAATAGCCGTTACGTTCCTCAAGATAATGATCAATCACTCGAGGGTCATGGTCCCCTTCTGGAATGAGCCAAACGCAGGCGAACTGCTGAAGTGGTCCTCAACCAAGCAAAGCCTGCAGGTAGATGAAGTAAAATATATTTACAATTTTACCACCACATAACCCTTCCTCGTAGTCTTCAAGAAAAGATACTTTTTAATGGTCTTGCTTCGTCCGACCGAACCCCGAGCAACCAGTGATTGACCTTGAAGACCGCAACGCCATGGGCTTCACATCCCGCCCCCCAAAGGTGCCTTCGTTGGTTGATCGTCCGTACACGCCAAACGACAAGAACCGAAGTTGACGACTTACCGGTACAACAAATCCTTGTTGCAGTCGCAACGACCCCTTTTCAGCTGCAAACCCTGATACCTGCAAGTTTTGCTTTGTCACTTGAAACCAAGACGATTGACACCAGACGCCGCAAAGGACGTCAGTGAGCTGCGGTGATGTTGCGGTCTATTCTCGAGACACCGGCGCTGTTTCTCATCCCACCATTCGAGGCATTGCCGGGCAAAGTCATAGCTCTGCCTATTGCCACGCGAAAATAATGGATTCCAGTGCGACCAACTGCTCCTTCGAGCGTCGACTTCGACCCTTGGCTTTCATTCAAGTGGCCGCTGCAAGCCCTGTTGGTTGATCCATCGGGGGAGGGGGGCATAGATACTGATACGAAATGGTCGGGTTTCCGAGGCTCCTCACAAACTCGAGGAAACTAGCAGTGCCCTACTACAAAGATCCGACTTCAAGCACTCGTCCATCCGACCGGTAACTCATTAACTCGTCGTAACGTATACTGAATGGTAGCTCCAATGCACTTGCTCTTGAAGTACCCCGTACCGGTACAGTACAATGCCTCGATTTGGCAAAAGTGGTGCAAATACGTATGGGTATGGTGGTACCACCCCTGGACAGTAGCTAGCTACACTCCTTGTCCTCCACGTGCTACGAGTTGCACAAACGAATGAATCGAATCATTGGGTTCTCCCGACCACGAAAACGTCCCCCCCTTGACACATGCATGATGGTGACAGCGACACTGAGTACCGGGGTCGCTTCAGTTCCAACCAGGGAGCATCACCAAGACATCATTGACCTCCGGAAGTGCTCTACATGCTCTTGGTACCAGTACCAAAAGCTTCGCATACCCTACTGCATCTTTGCTGAGTGCATGTCACTGGTGCGAACGATTCAATTGGACGGCATTTCTACGATGTACAACGGATTAGACGGCATTACCAATGCTACATTTAGTTGGGACCTACGTTCTAGTAGTGCTGTAGCACCCGAGCAAAGGCAACACCGGCGTCTGTCCCGATAGTTTGGATAGTTGATTACATGTATGTAGTTTTGGCCCCTGCAACGTTTTTCTGTGAACTGACCCCAGTTACAGATCGATTGTCGTCTCATGAAGTTGTTTTGGAAGCGGCTGAGCCCGAATCTCCTTCTTTTCCCACTTTTCGCCCTGTCGGGGAGGGGACGAGAGCAGCAGTTAGAACGACACAGATGGAGCAGCACAGTGTTGATTGATTCCCTTACCCTTCGGACGCAATTGCTATTGTGCAACTTCCAATCAAACTGGAAGTGCAGCATTGGTGTTGCAGCCATCTTGAACCACTGGAGGAGCAATGGGAGAAGCTGGGATAGAACACGTAGAGTTTAAGGGTGAGGGAGGCAATATACCAGGGCACCCTGAAAGTTTGACACTGTGCAACTGACCTGATGACTTTCTCTTCCTTTCCTCTTGCCCTTCTGAGGCAGCTTCTCAACTCCATAGCAGAAGGAGCATCCTCCAAACTGGGCCCGACCACCTTCCCATGCAAAAACACCAGACATGATGCTGTTGAAAGAATCCACATTGCAGGGTAGTGTCTCAAGAAAAGATGGCTCGATAATGTGCCTGTCAAACAAACCAACACAATGGCGTACGGCATACCCTCGTGCCGATTTCAGGCCCACAATGTAGAGAGGAAGAAGTGTACATGTATTTTCATTTTCTCCTCCCCGCTGCCCCTACACAACGTCTCCAAATGGATCAAAGTTTTGATGGTCAAGTTTGACAAGCTGCAGACCATAGCATTTCCGGAGCAACCCGTTCACTCTTTTGATGGTTCGCCCTTGACGGTACTTGTCTGCTGGATATGCTCTCGCAGTGACAAAATGTCTGCTGCCGCAGCTTTCTGCCCATCCAGAGCAAGAACATTGGCAATTGAGTACAGTACGCAGTACCAGGTTCGGTGAGGTTGCTGGTAGGGAATTTCCATTGGGGTCCGCTCAACAGCATACGATGTAGATATGGGTTTTGCAGCTCGCGGCAATGGCAAGACCTTCTCGTCTTCTTGCCTAGCTAGTAGCTCGGCAATGGACTCGACTCTTTGGCAGTGCCGCATTGTTCCAAGAACGGAGATCTTTCCGAAAGCGTCTGCGATGCCAGAATAACGGACGCCTGACGGACGAAGCAGTATCTTTGAAAAATCCACTGACGCTCGACAGACGTACCGGTTTTCTCTGGTCTTCTTTTCCAACGAACCGTCGTTGAGGTCATTTGACGATGGTGGCAAGCCCGGTGCTGCCGTTGCCCAGTTTGTCCAGTACTACTGTACCGGTAGCCAGCAAAGCACTTCTGGGATCGCCAGGCATGCAGGGAAAGGGGTATGTTGCGAGTGCCACAAGGATTTGTTGTACCGGGTAAGTCGTCGACTTTGTTTGGTTCAGCGTCGTTTGAGGTCGTCGTGTTATCTCTGTTCGGGGTTTGGTGGTGTCAACGGACGATCAACCAACGAAGGCACCTTGTGGGGCGGGCTGTGGTGGGTGACAGCCGCCCTTGACGTCAGTGATGGTCCCAGATGGGTCTGATTTCAGACGTCCCGGTTCTTGGTGTGATCCCAACGTTGCCTGGGTTCTCGCACTTCAGTTGGTCTCCTAGAATAATGTTTGCTCAAAGCCTGTCTCAGCCCGGCACGTGCGCTGGCTAGCATCGTTGTGGATCAGCTGCTGTGCTTCTTCTGCTGCCCATAGTGAGGCTTGTGGGGGATAAGATCGTGGCTCCCTCTCGGTTGAGTAGCTGCTTGCTACTCCGCCATGACATGCTGGGGCATTTGTGCAAAACATCTTGCCACTCGTTGGTGTCTTTGAGTCAATCTGCTCACTTTGTTTTCATTGGTTTTTAGCTGTTCAGGGTCCAGGGCTGGAGTGGTTGATTGGGAATGGGAATTGACACGGCTAGCAGCATCATCAAAAGCCCAGAGTCTCAATCCTCTCATGGGAGATCCCACCTTTCTGCACAAACACAACGAAAAACGGCTACTACTACTAAGAGGCTCCAAACGATCCATCAATGATCCAATCCAATCCAATCAAGTTGGGCAAGTGGAGTCCGAGCTAAGTCCAATGATTGGATGATCATCCAAGGTGTAAGTTTAACGTTGTTGAGTGTTTTGTGCTTGAAAAATGTGTTGTTTGTGGAATGTCCTGGAATACCGTACACCCTTGCCTTGCCTTGTCCATTTGGTATGTCTAGCTCTGCAGTGGCGAGGGAGCCTGCTGTGGTTGATCCTGCTGCCCACTGAGGCTTGTGGGTGATACTATCGTGGGCCCCATGTAGCTGGAGCAGCTTACCATAGACTTGACGGGTGTCTGTACATTGCTTGCTTGTTGGGTTGCTACCTGTAGTTTGACAGTTCTTGTGACTAACTTTTGTCATGTTGTGGATCTAGCATGCAATTGTGCAGGGAGGACAGTGTTGTGGACAAGGCTTGAGTAAGCATGGATGTATGTCTGTTTTGTTGTAATTTCATTAACTAACTTCCTCCTTCTTTGTGGCCAAGGACATCTGCTTGTGCAGAGAACATGACGATGATGGAACTCCACCATGCGACTGGAAACATGACCTGAAGGGGTGAAGATTGTTACCCTGGATTTGTGCATGGCACAAGCAAGAGAAGAGCCTCTTGCTGCTGCTCCCCTCACTTGCGAATCGAATGGAGTCAGTCCAATGGAAATCGAATGATCAGGTACTCAAAGTGCTAGGTGATGTGGTTCGCCTCCAAGAATAATTTCTACTTTGAATTGTTCAAAGCTAAATACAAAGAGCGCAGGGAGCCCTGCGCTACCATGACCACCATGATGGGCAAGCGCGGAGCTTCCGCTCTGGATTCGCAATGGGTACCGGTAGCCAGCACAGCACCACTGGGATCGACAGGCACGCAGGGAGGGGTCGTTGCAGCTGCCATGGTTTGTTGGTGTACCTGGTAAGTCGCACGATGCATTTCGGCAAAATCGTCGTGTTATCTCTGTTCGGGGTTTGGTGGTAGAAACGGACGATCAATCAACCAACGAACGCATAAAGGCCACCTTGCTTGTAGGATCTGCTCCACAGTTGATTGCACGGAGATCTACAGCTATGGCTGGGTCCCTTGCTTTTGGCTGCCCCAGATCCCTAGCAAATGGGCACCACTGGTCTGTTTTGTGTCAAGGTTGTTGTGTGGGCAAAAGGTCACCTTGCTTCTGGGATCTGCTCCACAGCTTATTGCACGGAGATCTACAGCTATGGCTGGGTCCCTTGCTTTTGGCTGCCCCAGATCCCTAGCAAATGGCCACCACTGGTCTGTTTGTGTCAAGGTGTTGTTGTGTGGGCAAAAGGCCACCTTGCTTGTGGTATCTGCTCCACAGTTGATTGCACCGAGATCTACAGCTATGGCTGGGTCCCTTGCTTTTGGCTGCCCCAGATCCCTAGCAAGTGGCCACCACTGGTCACACAAACCTTGATGCTTGTGTTTGTTTTCTGGACGCCACCAATCTAACTCTCTTTTCTGCATTGCATTTTTGCGGCGTTGTGGTTGGTGGGGGGTCTTTTCTTCGGCTGATCTGTTGACCAAGAGGATCGGACTAATGACCATTAGAGCAGGGATATGGAGAAGCATGGTGCACAGTGGGAGGGTTCCATGGGCTGGTCGGGAGGATAGTTCTTGTCTGCAATGTCGACCGTGAAGGATTGGATTCACAGATGGAGCACACGGAACCCTGCGATTAGGCAACCTCGGATTTGTGGGAAGGGCGATACCTCTCGTTTTGCGCACTGTGGATGGGACGGATCATTGAAACCGTGGAGCTTTGGCCATTGATTCGATTCAAATATAGGTGCAAAGAAGCTAGGATTTGGGAGGACTTGTTCCGAATGTCTGGACGGTAAGTGAAGTGCTTGGTGCAGGCTGAGAGGCAGCCCATTCGATGTTTGCGATCTGATCGTCAGCTGATTGCATGGAAATTGCTAAGGCGAGGTCCATTGCTTTTGGTTGGCCCCAGGTCACTCCGAAAGTACTTCTGATAGAACTCCTTGTTGCTTTTTTCTTTCTTCTGAGGACATTGGAAGCTTCACAAGTACGATTTTCACGTACACGGCAGCACTCCAATGAAGGGTTCATGTCAATTTTTGAATCTGCTCGGCAAGGTCCCTCATAGAAACAATCAAAAGGTTTGTTCGGTTAGGCATTGTTCCAATGTTTCTCTCCTTCTTCTGGTGCATTTCGCTGTTGACCTGCCCGTCTGCTCACGATGTCGCCGACGGTACCAGTAGCTAGTAATCTCATTGGGTCCCCTGGTGACTCACACCTCTGGCGTACGGTACAGGTGTGGTTCTACCTTGTAGTTAGCACTCCTCTCGTTTTGTGTTCCGTTGCCTAGTTGTTGTTAGCAGATCTCTCTGTTAGCATGATTCGCGTCATTCTTCGACGAACCATTTGAAGGGACGTTGGCTACAGCGCAGTATCCTACAAGCGAACCCTCTCGATTTCTTGTGCACTTGCGTCGAGTCGCCCTTTCTACCTGGTACTGTATCGGTATCGATACCATTGCTGCTCCAGAAGTGTGCTGCAATGGCCGCCTGGATGCGGTACTGGTATCTAAAGCTTGGCGATGGATCAGATTGGAGGACAAAACCACTCCAATTCACGCAAACGGCAGTTGGTAGTACAGTAGCAGAACGACAGAAAGCACAATCTTGGAAGAAGCCACGGTCTATGTTCTCAATGGCCTTCAGGGAGAGTTCAAGTCAGCCAAGAGAGTCACCAGTGCAGACTTTGGAGAGGAAGATCCCTCTTTTGACCCCCCGGAGGGTCACACTCTCATCCAGTTTGATTGTGCACCCAGCACAGTTTTTGCTGTGCTCGAACGTTTTATTCACCAAGAACTGCCCGTCTCGACCACAAAGGCTGACGCTCCTGAGGAGCAAGTTCTCGAACCCACTGGCAAGGTGAAACTCACACCACAAATGCTGTGCTTGCAAAGACTGCCAGCTCTTGCGTTCAAGAAGATGTTTGCTGCCATTATATTCTCGAAAGCACGGCTCAATGAGGATGGCACTTTCACTTTGAAAGAAGATGGTCGTGGGTGGCAGGTGGACGTTTCAATGGACTACATGACTGCTGTAATGGTTGATCCCGGAGACTTCGTGGCGTTGCTGGGCAGGGAGAAGGGAAAGTTCGTGTTATTTCCCATGGGTAGGACTCTTTATCGAAAATGTTGAGTGGACCCCAATGGAGGCAACCTATCTATCTTCAGCTGCGGCCGGTTAATGTAGAGCCCAACTAAATGTAGCATTGGCAATGCCATCAAATGCCCCCGTCCACCTGCAAAGTGTCGCTGTCAGCTTACTAACTAACCAACTGCACCATTAATAAGGATCAAATCAATTCATATTATAGCCGTCAGGCGCCCCGTGTTGGCATCCACCATGCTCCCTCCTGCTGGTCCCCGTCGTTTGGAGGCACCTTCCGCGCCCCGATGATGATGGTCTTGACGAGACACCAAGACTTCGTCGTGATAGTACAAGTGGTTGTTCAAGTCACTCGATGACAGCTTCTGTTGATCCTTTTGACTCTGATAGAAATGAAACTCTTGCAGTTCCACTCGTAGTTCGTGCGTTCGTTTGGGATGAAGATCGAAATAGGACCATACCCAGAGTTGCAGAATCGAACACACAAAGGGTGGCAACACCAGTAGATAGTACAGGACTTGCTGTGGCCGATAGGGATAGAGATCCAACAAGGTGGCCGCCAAGATGGGCAATAGCGATTGCATGGGTTTGCAAATCAGAGTGGCCGCACCGAGTAGGAGTCCGGCGAGCGATGGTTCATTGACACGTCGTTGTTGGGCATGATATTGTTTGAGTTCCAGTACCAAATCGGAGACGCAGAGATAGAATCCCGCCGCTCGCAAGGCTTCACTGCCCACGGCATAAATGACAAGAAAGCACAAGATCCATGCCGTCGACGCCGGTGTCGCTAGCAGGAGTGTGATACTGGACAGCCCCCACAAGATGGCAATCATGACGGTGTAAACACGGGGATATCCGTACCATCGAATGGGAATGTAGAATAATAGCGTCATGACTTGTTGGAGCGGCCGTAAGAGCGTCAACGACCAATCACTGACAACATGTGGCACATCGACAAGGAGTTGATCGACGAATGTTTTGAAGAATGTTTGGACAAAGTGTGTTTGCATTTCGAGCAGCATTTCGAGTACGATCCATCGTCGGAAATTGGAATGATTCCACAAATCTTGCATGGCTTGACGCCAATTGATGGGGTTGTTTGTGGTTGTATTGGTATTGGAATTGGTAGTAGAGTTGTGTTGTTGTTGTGGATGAGAGATTCGAGTTTTCTTTTCCTTGGGAATGGCGACGGTCCAACCTTTGCAACAACGATGGAAGAGAGTTTGCCAAAAGGGCTCGGATGGTTGTGGTTGTTTTCGTGGTGACGCTGGTGAGTTTCGTCTCTGTTGTTGTTGTCCGGAAATGATCCCCTGTGCGGTGCCAAACGTAGTAATGGAAAGGAACGCAATGGCCATGACAAAGCATTGAAATGTCCGCAAGGCCGTCGTATCGAATAAATGCACTCCAACCGTGGCAACAATGACCGATGCAATGAGATTGTACGCTTGACTAGAGGACATGTTTTGTACTCGTTCTTGATCGGTCATGTTGTGATCGTCCGAAACGGCACTGGCGAGTGAAATGGTCATGATGGTCGATGCGGTATCGTAGAGTGTCATGGAGAATACAAAATGAGCTCCATCCAGTAATTGCCAACCAAAGTATTGGAATGTACTAATAGTACTAGTGCTTGTAGTAGATTGTGGCTGTGGATCGTCATCTTCCAGACTACTATTGCTGTCTTTGTCATGCAGTTGCAAGTAGTGTGAATTCCAGAATCGTCCAAACAACAAGACAAAGGAAATCGACAATAGGACCCCCAAACACCCCACCAGATCGGATCGATCCAATTTGCGACTGGCCACTTGCGAATCCAACCATCCGACGGCCCAAAGTGTCGATGCCGTACTACACGCAGAGAAGACAATGCGTCCAAAACTGTACGTCGTCAACGGCAAATGATATGCCCGTAAAAACAAATCGACGTGAAACAATCCAAAGAGTGTATCCAGACAACACAACACGACGCCCGCGAGTGTGAGACCGCGTAAAATGTGTTGATCCAAATCGGCCGTCGTGAATGCCTTGGGAATGTTCCGTAATCGATGATTGTAACTATTATTGTCGTAGTCGGAATTGTAGTCACGAGAAGATTGGTGTTGTAACGAAGTAGTAGTAGTATCAAATGTAGCATCAAATGGAGATTGACGTCGTGGAGGAGGAGACTGATGATGTTGTGGTAACACGGATTGTTGATGATCTTGTGGATTACTACTACTAGTAGTAGGAGATGTCGTAGTAGAGGATGTATCGGGTGGAAATGTTCGGGGTGGCGCGGGTGGTGACGATTTGGACCGCTTCATGTTCATGACGGAAACCATGGGTCGTTCATACTGGGGAGTACCAGTACTAATATTGTTGTTGGGATGAGGAGAAGTCATGGGAGTGGAGGATGCCGAAGAGGCTTCCAGTTCCAACAGACTTATTGCAGCCGTCGTAGTGATGTACTTGTTGTTCGGTCTTCGTTGGCGGTGGTCCATGGCATGGGACAGTAATGAATGAGGTTTCTTTTTCTGCTCTTCAGCTTAGCAAGTAATAATAAGTAGCCAGTGGAAGCTCTCTAGTATGGTATCTATTATGTACAAATGAAAAGCCGGATAGTGTTTGTGGTATGCACCAGTTTCTGCATTCTTGCTGGAAAATTTGAAGGCGACAGCGTCTTGTGGTACCACACACAGACGCGTGTGCCGTTCGGAACTTGGGCAAGCTCATGGTCGCGCTTCTCCAACTTCTTCTTGGTTCCTGCTGAGCATTAGAGTTCAGGTTTTGCTTCCAAAGCGACAACAACATAAAGCAACGACGAAGATCCAAAGATCCATCGTCGTCATCGAATGCTATCTACTAGTAGCTAGAATGCATGGCTCTCCACTCTCCACTTCGTACTTGAAATAAGAAATGAATGGAAACCACCATGACGAAGAAGGACACCCCCATATCGACGTTGAATGACGACGACAAGACCTCCAGAGTATTAGAACAAGAAGATGCTTCCTTTCTCACCAAAGTTCAGCAGCATCCCTACATTGTCGCCGGTGCCAGCGTCGCCTTATTGGTCCATCTGAGTGCCCTGCTCAGTTTGCCACCCGCTATTCGAGGCCGCGGAGCTCCGTATTTACCAACGTCCAAGAAACACGGAACTGCCATGTTTCAACAACTCCAACAACAGTTGGCCGTTAGTAGACTCCACAAGAGCAAGTCACTGACATTTGTCGATTTGGGCAGTGGCGATGGTCGATTGGTCTTTCGAGCGGCACGACAAGGTATTTTTACTACCAGTATTGGCTACGAAATCAATCCCATTCTGCATGCCGTTGGTCAGTCGCGACGTTTGTTGCAAGCTCCCAAATATTGGCATTCCACCCAATTTTATTGGAGAGATATTTGGAAGGTCGATTTGCAACAGGCCGACGTGGTGGCCGTCTACGGGTTGGGGCCCATTATGGAACCACTCGGTGTCAAGTTACGAGACGAATTAAAACCCGGATCCATTGTCGTGTCCAATGTATTCTCCATTCCGGGATGGAAACCAGAAGGGACCAGTCGACACGGGACTCATGTGTATGTGGTGCCAGACGAGTTGAACGAACACAATAAAAATAACCACAAGAAGGATGAAGAAGCACAAAAGCAATCCACATCATGACCATTGAAGAATGAATCAACTGTTAGTTAATAATTCAGACCCAGTGATAAAAGAACAGGATGCAACAACTTCGAGGGGAAAGGCAATGTGTCTGACAATCCACAAACGCGCGAAGAACTACGAGGACGGCCCGGACTGATGATTTTTAAGTTGTCCGTGATGTGTCCTTTCCGCTCTTTTGGGAGCTGCTGTTATTGCCTGTTTCTGGCCAGCGATAGAAACTCTAGGTTCTCATACCGTGCTGCTACAACTACAACAACTAGTAGATATTCTAAAAGTAACAACAACTAGCAACTATTAGTAATTGTTACTCTACGCAAAGTACTTTAGATGGCACGGCCCGAATCATGCGGTCGCCTTCACGCTGCCGCGGTGGAGCCCACCAGTTCCTCCTCTTCTGCTTCATTCAGGCGTTCCTCTGCTGAGATAAGAATTCTTCTACCCAGACTCTTGTTCGCCCGCTGGTTTCCCGCAGCAACTCCTCTTCATTGAAAGGGCAGCCATTTTCCATGGCGTATTTGAGGACTTTGAGGACTTTCATATCGAAAATTATATGCCATACACAGGCAGCCCAAGAACAGGTTGTTTCATCCCACGGGCAGTCATTCTCATGGGCATATTTGAGGCATTCCAAATGCCCCTCACATGCAGCCATAGCACATGTGTCTTCATCCCAAGGACAGCCATTCTCATGGGCATATTTGAGGCATCCCAAATGGCCGCTCAAAGCAGCCATAAAGCAAGTTGTTTTATCCCATGGACATCGATTCTCATGCAAATAATTGAGGCATTCCAAATGCCCTCCATTGGCAGCTGCAGAACATGTCCTTGCATCCCATGTACAGCCATGTTCATGGGCATATTTGAGGACCTCCCAATGGCCGAATTTTGCAGCAACAGCACACGTGGTTTTGTCCCATGGACAGCCATTCTCATGAGCATACTTGAGGACTCCCAAATGACCGAATTTCGCAGCAACAGCACATGTGGTTTGGTCCCATGGACAGCCATTCTCATGAGCATACTTGAGGACTCCCAAATGACCAAATCGAGCAGCAGCGCTGCACACATCCACATCCCAATCAAATCCTTTGTGTCGGGCCCATTGGAGAACTGCAACACTGCCTCCTGTGGCAGCTGCAGCACAAATCGAAGAGCTATTATACTTTCTATCTCCAGCATAATGGTGGGTGAACCAGTACTTCGCACGAGGAACACTGGAGAAAACTGCAGTGTCCAGTGTCTCATTAGCGGCTGCCGATCGCTTTACGGGTGCCGCAATTATTGGACAATTCTTCTCAGCTACAGCAAAACAATAGGTGATGTAGAGATCGTTCATCTCGTGGCTAACTGGTGCCACAAAGGCATAGTGGCCCATGCCAACAAAGGAAAAAATGTTGGCCATAATGTCCTTTTGATCCAACAATGACGGAAGGGGAGGATGGGATAATTTCGCCTTTTTGGCGGCGGCAGTGGCGGCAGACATGATTGGGTTACAGTAGGTAGTGAGGTTGGTGTGATGAGGAGGCCTGCGATGGCTTTCACGTTGTCGATGATCTGTACTTGCTACTCTTGGTGCAAGCTGATCAGGATAATAAATAAACGAAGGATGGGATGTGATGGCTGCAAACGAAGGATCAATCTGTTGTTTGGAGATCTTTCGCGCGCAAAGGGAAAACTCACGCCAAGGATCGTCGGGTGCGTTTGGAACAAAATATTGCGCTTATGCAATCCTACGTGCATGAATATTGAAGTATGTGCCGCCTCGGAGGGAAGTGGGAAGCCCCATTTTGGTTGGAACTGCTCACATTTTAGTTTTCGCAACGGTCAAATGGTTCGAGGAAAAAACGCAGATCAAAAGCAAGGGAAGACAACAATCTTGTGAGAGGACCGAGCTGAGCCAAGTACAACGAACGTCTCTAACGCTGATAGTCACAACAAACTTCCGAGAAGACAGCACCATGACACAACCGATTTCTGCTACTAACGAGAATAATAAGGAGACCAGAACCATGACGTTGTATCACATGCCCGTGTCTCTTGCGTTTTTGCTGGTCAGTGCAGCCGTGGGAATGGGTGTTTCCTTTTTAGTTGGATCGACGGCACGAACGTATTTGCTACACACGCATCAACAGCAACAGTTGCTAGCAATACCGCCTCGACAAACGCAGGAAGAAGCTCCCAATTTTGTTCGGAGTCTGCCGCCACCCGTTCTCGGAACATCACCCGTGCTTCCCGCGTCGACGAGATACTCGTCGAAGCGGTTCAAGACGGAGGGAACTGCTAGTGAGTCGTTCCTTGTACGGTCTACTAGTAGTAGTGCAGATGTGACGTCAAGAGCAACGAAGAGAGACAAGCAAGACGAAACGAAGCGGCAGCGTTTCTCGGTGGATCTAGCCGGTCGTGCGCTGAATCAGTTGCAAGACCGACTGTCAACCGAATCCTCTGTCGTTCAACTTCTCAAGGAAATTATGAAAACGAGCCATAGTACCATTTTGTCATATCACTGTGATCAAGTCAGTCCCCGACACATGACATGCGTAGGCATTGCTACCCAAGGGCACATTATCATTCACACCGCTCCCCAGCAAGTCTCGATTGATGCCAATGGAGTCTCGCTGGACCATGCCTCCGTCGAAACTATTCTTGGTCAGCCTATGATTCCAACATCAGAGCTTGTAGTAAAGAAACAGACTACTGCTGATGCCAAAACTGAAAGAAAGGAGTTGCGTGTGGCAAGTGCACTGGTACATCCAGCCATGTTGGCCTCCAGCAGCAAAGAAACCGAAACCGCCGTCCTTGTGGGAGGTTCCGTAGCGTCTTTGAAGCAACTCTTGCAGCACTCCACTCTGAAGCATCTCATTCTTTTGGAGATGGATCAATCATGGAATGTCGAAGGAAAGGACTATCCCCGCGTTGAAATCCGAAACGAAAAAGCTGCCGATTGGTTTGCCAGGGCTGAAAACCGCACTGTGGACATGATTTTTGTCGAAACGACGCCAGGCACGGTGGAGATTGCGGCTGATATGGAACGAGTACTAAAAAAAGATGACAGCGCTCTAGTGTTGAAAATGTCCATTCAAACGGCTCAAAACCGAGCCGTAAAGTCCCAGTGGCTTGAGGCTCTCGCTGCTAAAGACCGGTTTGGCTTCATTAAGGAGTACGACGAAGGTGAAGCGAACTTTTTGATGGCCTTTTCGGACGACCACGAGATGCTGGGACGATGGTTTGCTAGCGAAGCAATGGTTCGGCTTTCCATTCGCGAAAAGCTACTGCCGCCCTTTGACTACGTCGATGCCACCGATATTATGTCGTACCACAATCCCAGCAGACTGGCCGCGGACGCCTTCTGTGACAACAACCCTGAAGATGATGCCTGCGAAGGATTACTTGACCCGGAAAGGGCCCTAGTTCCTATTTCGTCCTTTGAGGTCAAGCTAAGTACTGTGGAGAATGCTGGGCGTGGCATCTTTGTGAAACACGACATTCAGGAAGGGTCCTACGTCTTTATCGATACCTGCGTGCAAAATGTGTACATTACGGATGCCACCATTCGCGTTGTGGATGAGTTTGTGGACCATGCTGAGAACATGACCATTCCCCTCAAGACCTGGAACATCCTTATGGGGTACGCGGATGGTTACGGCTTTACTGCCGAAGACTTTGGCTATCGAGCTTACGATGTCGATCCAGGAATCGCATCATTTGTCAACCACGGGTGCAACGGAACCGCCAATGTGGGTGACGCCGAATATCAGTATCTGACAGAGCTATCGTACACAGGTTTTAACATTACAGCAGATCAAGAGCGATACAAGATCTACAATCCAGCCATGGATAGGAGCCGGCGGACTGTGTCTTGCGCCGGAAGCCTAGCCATGAGGGACATGGAACAGGGCGAGGAAGTTTTCAACAACTACATGACCTTTGAAGCTTGGGATGATGTGGACGAATATGCAGAGTCTCTTCGTGCCGAATGTGCTGGACAGGCAATTGGGCAAATCTCTGAGTATGAAATGTCTGCAAAACAACCACGCCAGCTACTTCCTGTACATGCCAGTGAAGAGCGTCTGCAATTATTAGATTCAAACTTGACAGAGAGCTGTCGGCTTTGTGGGGTCATGCAAGATATATCATGATGCTGCACATCTATCTCTGTTGGGGATTGATTCTGGAGGTTTGCCTCCGTGTTACAAGTACGAGCCGGCGTTACTTCATGCTGGAGCGGAGCTTTCTAGTTCTAAAAGTTTTATACAATTGGTTTCATAAGATTGGAAGCAAAGAGTTGTTCGGTTCAGACGCGATACATATAGCTCAGAACGGGGGCCACAGATGTAGGATGGCATGCCACCGACCTTTGAGCTACAACACTATAGTAGGCAGAAGGTAGAAAGAAAGGAATGATGTACCGGTATCCAGAGCGTGCCCAACTCGCAACATGCTATTCGACCGCGGGCACTGTCAAGGGAGCCTTGTGCGGCATTTCGTTTTCGGCAAGCATAGAATGGTCAGATCCTTGGGAGGTTCAAGCGAAGACAACAACAGCAAACGAACTGCGCTGCTCACTGAATTCGCTGTGGAGTGCGCCGTTGGCGTTTCGACGTCCGTAGGGCCGGTGGCGATTGCGCTTGTCCAGCACTAGTAGCTCTCCGTTTTTTCTTTGGCTGAGATGCATCCGCTTCGCTTTTAGCGGAAGAACGGACGGTCGTAGGAACATTCTTTTTTGGCTGTGATGAAGCGGCTCCATCGTTAGTCGCTCTCCCTTTCTTCTTTGGTCGAGAAGAATCAGCTTCATTGGTAGCGACAGAGGAATGGAACGTCGGATCTGTCACGCCGCAGCTTTCGTCTGCCTTCTTGGATGACAAATTCGTTGTCGGCTCAGCGCTTTCATTTGCGTTCTTTGATGCCACTGTCGCCACAGGTACCACGCTGGACTCCTCAACCACCGGTGTCGTCCAGAAACTTGGCAAGGGTCTGGCAGCATGGTTGTCCTTGGATCGGCAAAACAGATAAATGATGTGGCCAAAATGATTTTGGGCGGTTGCAAAGTCTCTTGGTATCTCAAGAGAAACGAATCGGTCATGAGACTTGTTCAATGGGATTGCTCTTCCGCCAGGAGTAGCAGCTAGTTCCACCTTGCAAACTTCATGAATGCTCTTGTGGTCACCAAACGAGCAATTCTTGCGGCCGCCTTTCGAACACCGAGACAGATGCCCTTGGAGTTGTGATTTATGTTGCTCCAAGACCAGGATTTCAGGGCCGAAGCACCGAGCAAACATTGGCTCGCATCGTAGCAGCAGAACCGACTCTAGAAGATTGTGCCAGTCGATTGGGGACAATGTTCTCCAGGTTGTCGACGTTCTTCGCTCCTTTTCCTCCACGCTAAACCATCGTTTGATATCCCAGGTGTTTGCATGATGGTTGATGGTCGCCAAGAATCCCATAATCAGTTTGGCCCATTCTTTGTCCATGCCTTCTTGGTGTCCCTCGTCGGAACACAGACACTGCAAACTTTGCAACTGGTATGCGACATGGACCAAATCTTTGAGGCCCTCGCCGTAGTCCGTCGAAAAGGTATCGGACGCAGCCTTTGCCATCTTATCGTACCCCTCCCAACACCTTTCCCGCAGCTGGTGTGTGGACTTTCCCAGCGCTTTGTGCATCTCCATAAATACCTCCAGATGGTTCAAAAAGTGAGACGGATTGGCATCATTGTTCTTCATCATGTGCTCCAAGGCTCTCTCGGCAATCGCTGGCTGAATGTGTCCTCCAATACGCTGCTCCATTGCCAGGACCAATTTGTCGAAACCCGAGCCACGGCAGAGACGCCCCCGAAAGCTATCGGCACTGTTGTCGCCGCCAGTGCTATCGTTGTTGTCGGTTTGATTGTGTTGTAGCAGAGCGTGCATCTTGTCAAACTTTTGCTCGACAGAGAACGGGCCCCATTCGTCAGCCCCGCATTCTTGTCTGCCAATCTCGTCGAACCAATTCAAAGGGACTTGTTTTGTGAATTCTTCTTTGCTCATTCCAGAACCGGCATCGAAAAGAAGCGCTGATGTGGTCGATGTGGGCACCAAGACGGGGTAGTTGTTATTGTTGGGGGTGGAGTGCTCTAATTGTTGATCTGGGCTTTTACCAAAGACGGTTTCGATGAGTTTGTGTGTCTCTTGGAACATCTGTTGCTCTTCCTTGGTCAACTGAACGGCATCCTTGATTTTGTTCCATAGGATGAAGCAGGGAACCCTTCCCATTTTGTCACGAGTCATCTGGACAAACTTGAGGAGTTCAATTTGTTGTGTGTCTTCCACCGGCTTTGTGGCATCTAAAACGACAATTGTGGCATCCAGCGACCCCCATTGCTGCCGACAGTAAGACCGAACACGTGCGTCCATACTGGGTGTGTCCATCAGAGTCAATCGACAGCCATGCCACATGGCGATGGGATGTTTCCGAGCAGGCACCATGTAGTAGTGGTTGCTCACCGCGTCCTCATCACCTTTCTTCTCGTCGTCGTTGCTACGTAGAGACTCATTCTTCAATTTGACTTGATTGTAGATGGCTTTGATAGGATCCGGATCGACGTGATCCGATGCACTACTACTGTTCTTCTGGCTGGATTCATCGGAGTTCCCAAGCTCAAAGGCATCAATGCTTTCGGTCGTTCGTTTTCCTTCTTGACGACCAATTTCAGCGACAAGGCCGCTAGCCAAGGCGTTCACCACTGATGACTTGCCACTCCCTTCGCACCCCAGCACAGCGACGTTGAGGTAAAATGCCGCCGCCATGGTGATAAGTGGTATTCTATTCGTTCAACTGTTGTTTCTTCTTCTCTGCGCCACACTCGTCGATCGAGCTGACATCAACTCCACCAAAGTGCGAAGTCAAGTCGGCCATTGTTCGGGTTGAAGTCTTCCGCTGACGTCGATCACGTGACCAAAGGAGCCTCCACGCTCAGACACCACGCTGACGATGCGACGTTGGAAGATCCATTGATGAGACGCGCCACAAAAAGCAAGGGAAGATTGTCTTCAAACCAATGGCATGCACTAATAGAACTTACTGAAGGATATACTGTTTTGTGAATCGCATCGTATCGGTTGAATACTACTAGTCAGCCAATGACGGCTCCGGCCAAAGGAATTTCAATTGCTATTGGCAGTCTCCTACCGCGCCCAACTTCGAAATCCCGGTGTCCCAACCCCTCCTTTCTCCATCATCTCTCCCAAATTGGTGCAAGAATAGGTGCAAGTTGACACCATGGGCGTATCTGGCTGGGGTTGTTGTGCTGGAGGCAGGGGAGTGATGGTCCAGTGTTGCTCCCAGTACAAAACTGTATGTGTGGTTCAGCCAGGTTTGGCTGGTGCACGGTTAGCAAGCAGCCAAGCGGTGACAGATCAAGGTGGCTCTGGTTGTGGGTTGTGAAGGCCTGTCATCGTGGTGGATCCACTGCAGGTTGAAACTGTCTTGTTTTGTGGTGAAAGACGTGATCTGGCTGATGATTCGACTCAATCAGGAATGAGACTGAACTAGAACAGCAAGCACACGTCACCGTTCCGGTAGAGTAGAGTAGAGTAGAGTAGAGTAGAGTAGCTACTATCAAAACGCTGAATGGAGCCCGATTCTGAAGTCGAAGCTACTACATGTACATGCACTGCACCGGGCCCTCAAGCTTTCTAGAGGCCAATTCTACGGGATTTGGCTCCAACAGTTCACTTGGAGAAAAAGCATGCTGAGATCAACGCAAAATGCACCTGCGACGGCTGGCTCTTCGAGAAGAAACAGGTTGTAAATCTCATTGTTGTCACTAGCTAGCTACGTTCAATCATCGTATACCCAGCCACTAGGTATGGATACTGAATAGAAAATGGATATATTATCTCGATTGATTAGCATCTGAATGGCCTCCATCCAGATGCATATTGCATGTGACCATTCACGCAAACCTCACGCAAGTCGCTGCCTCTCAACGTCTCTCATCTCTCATCCGAGATGAGTTTTCCCCCATCGTCCAACATTGTTCGAACAATGCAGTCTGCTGCGCCCCAGAGCCACACCAACATCACGCTTTTGCATCATCAATTTACGTACCGGTGCTGCATGCTGCGTGGGAGTATTGCACAACGATCACATACCGTACTGTACTGCACATCGTAAATCAGAAGGAGCCTCAAACACTTGTCGCTGCCGCGCTGTGTTAGCTGCTGGGTGCCAAAGAGCTGGTGGAGACCAACACGAAGCACAACGTGATCTCCAAAGCTTAGTTGTGGAGTGTTGGGGTCACTGTGTGCTGGGGGGCAGGCGCTACTAAGGCCTGTAAGTCTCGCTGAGAACCGTTACTAGTACACCAGTACCAATTGAGAACATTCGCTGTATGAAGTTTTTTGCCTTGAAAGTGTCGAGTGTCGAGGCTTGTGGCTTGTGGCTTGTGGAGACACCTTGAAGCTTCAAGAAAGTTTCGCTTAAAAAGATATAACAAAACATGAATGGTACTCAGAGAATCTATATTACATGTAGTTATAATGTAATAACCATGCTTACATAACTCGTTAAGCACCTTATGGCTTAAGAGTCATTGAAGCTTCAATGAAGAGGTCGCTCTAAAGATTTATGTCTCTCAAACAGCTAGCTGCACCTGCATCACCATTCAAACAGCTTACGAAAGGGTTTCCGGCAGCTCTGCATGCAATGCGATGCCTTGTGTGTTACAGTACGTTGTTACGTTCAGCGAACCTGGCAGCCTGCGGTCTCAACGAGCACCAGCAACCGACCACCGCTCAACAACCAATCAGGAACATAAGTCCAAGCCTACCTGTACATTGCCCTCTCATCAATCAACTGGCATGACCAATCTCTGATTGCTACCTTGCTACTTTGCTCATCCAGCCTTGCCGATCCAACCTTGCTCGTCCAACCTTGCCAAGGGAATAGTCTGAAGCCTCGGCTTTCATCAGAAAAAAGTCAGGATGAGTCGGAGCCAAGAAGTGTCCTCTTGCAGCAGTGTGGAGGAGACCATGAAGAGTAACAGTGGTATTGCCATGGACGAACAGAATGGTCCCTCCAAGAAGGCCACCACCACTCGGAGTTTTCATCACGACGATCCACCCCGATTGCCCGCTATAGCCACGACGGCAATAATCACCAAAGACGAAGAAAAGACTGGGACGATTGTAGAAGTTCCCCTGACTAGCTACGCATCCACGGGAAGTCACAACAACAGCAGCAGCTTTCTGGACGTTCCATCGACCGCCTCGTCGGTGCAATTCTCCTTGGCCAATACAACCACGGATTCTGCCTCGGGAATTCTTAGCACTGGAAGCAGCAGTAACCGATCCGTCTTTACGTTTCGCAGTGGCATCGGCAAACGCTCTCTCGATTTGAGAAAGCTCCCAATCGACACGAGTTTGTTCCTCACAAGTCGCATCAGTGGCAGCAAGAGCAACAAGTCATCGTCCGACAACAGCTCGAGTAGCAACAAACCAAAGGATGACAAGGCCGCGATCGGCGACAACCAGCAGAGCAGTAGTCAGAACCAGAATAATAGCAGCAGCACGGATCCAGAAGATCAACAACAACCTCCACAAGTCATGGACCACAGCGACGACACACAACACGACGACGATGACTATGATGATGAACACGCCAACAAAAGCAAAAGCAAAAGCAAGGATCGTCCCAGAAAAAGACGGCGGCGGAAACCAGACGACAACAACAAAAAATCGACTAGTACTCTCAAAGCAGCACCCACACAAGAATCCATGGCACGATGGTGCCTGCGATCGACCTGCTTACGATCCAGTTTGTCACTGCAATCTCAAATGCTACTCTCCTTTGGAGTAGTCTCATCACTCACCATTGGAATTGTCATGGTCATTTGCATTGTCGTCAGCATTGTGTCGGGCAACAAAGTTCACGAACTCACCAAGGACTCCCTCCACGAATTCTCCCATGAAATGGAAGGCAAAATGGTCCGCTATGTCGCCGAAGCGCTCAATTCGCAGCTGTCGCCCGATGACATTGTTCACATCCTCCACGACGCCACGGTCGATCGATTTGTGGGATATCCCAATCATCCGGGATACGAAAATGATACTCTGACGCCGTTTCGAGATGTCTACACCCGTAACAACATTTACCCCGTCAAGGGACCTCCCGCTCTCATGGATTGGGAATTGCAACCTTATACCGTCACCGAAGAAAACTTTACCGAGCACGTGCAACACAAACGACGATTCAATCTCTACCGAGCCTACAAATACTTTACCACGGCGGCTGCTGCCTACAACTTTCCAGGGAGCTGCAATCCGGAGGCATCAATGGGAGATTACGACTGGTATCGCGATTGTACTCCCGCCAACAACAATGTGACCACGGGGGGCGTCGTGCATCCGGTAGCCACCAGTCAACACATTTACGAGCGAGCATCGGATCTGACACCACTCTTGAAAGCCATTTACGAAACCACACCCAATCTACGAGACCTCGGTATTTGTTTTGCCAATGACGGAGCCGGATCCTGCATCCAATTTCCCGGCGTCTCCATCAATGGTACACTGTCCTATATCAGTGACGGATGCGATTGGATGAAATCACCCAATCCCTATCAACCAGACCGACCCATTGGGACGCCGGAAATGATTGCCAAATGTCATGCCAGGGGACAGATTGTCTACAATCGAGAATACAATCCAATGGAACGACCGTGGTGTTCCCAACAGGCCCTCGAACCAGATACAGTCCATTTGGTCGGACCCTTTCCCGATGCTTGGAATGAACAGGCACAAATCGTTTTGCTTGGCCAGGCCATTTACGATCCACTTACATTGGAATTTGTAGCTTGCTCGTTCTTCGATGTTACCATCACGTATGTCCAAGACACGCTCCTCAAGAGCAGAGTAACACCCAATTCGCATGTCACCATTACGCGATTTGATGACCAAGGGACTGTGACGGCATCGTCGGCATGGAATCCAACACCTGAGCATCATCGTCCTTCTCACGACGAAGAAGCGGACCCGGAGTTTCTGAATGACTTTTTGTCCTTGTCCAATTCCCAAGAAGAAGAAGAAGGCAAGAGCAATCACAAGTACGGAAAACAAAAGAACCTGCAGTTTGACGGACCACCGGCAATTCATCAATTGGAAATCGGTGTGGACCAAGATGGCTATCGAGACTTTTACGAAATGATTGACTACAGCCAAGTGTGGGATCCAAAGGAGGTTCGAGAAACCTACGCCAACCTCATTCGGCATGATTCCGGTTACTTGGTGGCGGCCTATCCGCTACCACCTGTACCCGAAGAGTACAATCCACTCTATCGACCACACTTCGTAGTCATAATGTCCGTGTCCACGGAAGATGTGTTTAAACCCGTGGTTCGATTGCAAGACTACGTGGATGATCAAGTCGCAAAGCTGGTGTACTTTTCACTCGTTGCGGCTCTGGTGGGATGGGGGCTCATGCTCGTGGTGATCTTCGTCGTCTCACAAACATTGACAATGCCGCTCAAGAGTATGAATCAATCCACCAGAGCCATTGTCCAGAACTTTGCAGGCAACTCGGAACGGGGGATTGCCTATAACGCACAACAGTACTACTACCATCCCATGCTGACGCGATGTACGCCGGAAACAGAAATATCGCACGTGGTAACTCAATACGAAAAGATGGTGCAGAAATTTTCCGGTTCCAGCAAAATGGCCAAGGCCGTGCAAGAGCGATTCACAGAGCTGGCCAATCATTTTAGTTTTGAACATGAATTTGCAGAACTGTACCAAAGCCGACAAGATGGCAGTTTTGCATATGGCTTCGATGAGGTGGTGCTGCCGACAGGAAACAGTAGCAGCAGCATCATCACCACATCGACCACAAACTCCAGCTCCACTGCTTGCAAGAAGCGATCAAACGACCGCCACAGGAAAAGGAATGGGGCACATTTGATCCATTTTGGGCCCATAGTGACGGGCTCGCAAGCGCATTTGAATCCGCGCAAGAAAAAGAAGAAGGGCAACCTTACGGATGTCAATGCAACTCTTGTTGTCAAGAGGGGTCATCTGACGTCGCCACTATTTGTTTGGATAGTGGTTTTCATCGTTACACCATTGCTCATCACAACTATCACCATGTCAGCTATTGTCACCTACAATGTTTCGGGTGAATTGACCGAAGTCATTGATAGTGGCAAAATGGAGTATGTGAATATGGAGAAGTTCAGTCTTAGTGCTGCTGTCACGCTACGGGCTAGCTGGATTGCACACACGACGGAGAAATCGACGAGTGACTTACACGTTCTTTCACGCTATGCCAGCTGGCTGTTATTTGATGGCTTGGAACGGAGAGACTCGTTCACGGAGCTGGCGACTGGGGCTGAGGAATGCAAGGTAGGGAAGGGATCCGAATGTCCCTATTTGAGGGAAGTCCCTTGTGAGTGCGAACGAGATCCAAGATCGGGCACATGTCTTGGCGGATTCGATACTTTTGAAAACTACGCCTTCCGATACCAGCAAGAACCCTTCTTTGTTTGCGAGTCGACTGATACGGCAGAAAACGGCGACCGCAATTCATCTCTGAGCTTTCCCGATCTATCCAATTCACCAAGAACGACTGCTTGGTGGGACGACGTGACCACGGTCCCTGGAAATGAAAAGGGGTCGTTAGCAGGAGGTTACGACACCACATACGATCGACTGCGTGTCCTTTCGGCTATTCCGGTCTTTCAAACATTATACAACCAAAACAGCATACAGAGGTCGGTTTTACAGAGCGCTGTTGCAATGGAGGCTGATGGCATGGTCGTCGGATTTCACGGATGTGCCATCAATTTTGCTGCGATGCCTGCATTCTGGCAATCCACCTACGATAACCATGCCCATGATCTGCGCCCCAATTTGTGCCCAATTGGGTAAGTATCTTTGGCATCTTGTGCTTACAGTTCTTGCTTATGATGGCTTGTGAACTGACATGAGTTCGTCTTCTAGAAAGTTCGGCTTTGACCCAAGATGCCGTGAATGGTATGATACCGGCAAAAAACTTGCCGAAAGCAAAGAAGCCGAGCTCTTTGTCGCTGCTCCATACACATTCGAAGTCGGCAACTTCGTTGGTCAAACTTGCACAAAACCTCTGATTGATCCACGAACAGGAGAACACGTTGGCCAATCGTTTGTCGACTACAGGTCAGATCCCATTTTCGATATCCTTGACCCGAAAAGTACAATTTTGGGTGATGGCGGCTATCCCATGCTGATTGCAGTCCGGGAAGATCTCGACGGGGCCAACACCTTGGTTGGCCCTGGCGTAGAGGCACAGGATGGCACGCTAGATGATATTGAAGATCTTGTTCTCAAGAATGACCTGGGCTGTTCCGAACCCGAATGTGAACGTCATCGAGAGGAATTCAGAGCAGTATTGAATGCGATGGAATCTGGCAAGACTGGCACCGGCTCATACTCGGTTCGAATGGACGATGGTGCAGAGGAAACAATGTTTATCGCATACGCCCCAGTCAAGCTGAAGAGCTACTCCCCCGTCAACAGCTCTGACTTTAGTCGTGGCGTGTCGGAGTCACATTACACTATATACTACTTGGGGCTTACCGAAACGGAGACAGCCTTGGTCTCCGCATTTGACCAAGTTGAGGACGACATCAACTTGACAATTGATATTGGTATCTTGGTTCTTTGTATCACGATTTTCTTGGCGACTTTCGCAGTGATCTACATTTCATATTGGGTGGCCATTTCCATTGCTCAGCCGATGCTGTACCTTCTGGGATTGATCCGGCAAATCAATGAGTAAGTTTTTGCGTATTCATGTATGTTCACACAACGAACTCGATCATTCAGAACCTCAATGGTATCTCCGTTTCGTCTTTATTTTTCAGCGTCAACGATGATGAACTGTTGGTAGAGTTTGATGTGGCTGCAGGTTCGCTGGAGGTCAAAAGTGTAGCAAGCGCCATGAGAACCCTCCATAAGATTGTCAAGTGCGCCAATTCTGCCTATTTCGCAGGAGATATCGATAAGGCTTATGCCGTCTTGACGGATGCGGCAAGACTCTTCAAGCGCTTGGGGAACAAGAAGGCTATGGGTGTGGCTTACAACAATCTCGGGAATACCATGTTGGCTATGTACAGGACAGCGAAGGGGACTGGTGCTGGACTCTACTGTGGTTTGACACACACTGAAATCGTGCTGAAGGGAATGTCATACTTTCACGAATCAATCCAACTGGGCGAAAAGGCATACGACGAATTCTACGAAGCAGAGGGGTGGTCCCCAAGCTGTCTGGACTTTATGCAGCACTTGGCCAACCGGTATTTCAACCGTGCTATGTTCCTGCTCACCGTGAAAGATGACCATGAGAACCCAAAAGAGCTGGAGGGCTTGGGAATGAGAGACTTGCAAATTGCACGAGATATGGATGTAAGTTGCATCGAGCTCTATCGAGGCCGTTGCTCTCTGCCCACAGCCCTGCTAACCCTCCTTGTTCATCTTGTCTACCTTCCCCCAGGTGGAAATCATTGATCAGGGTACAGAGGTTGGCTGGAAGGTGAACACTGTTGAGAAGCTCTACAATGTTGCATTGAACAGAGCCCGGGGGCACCTCCTACTGTTGGAGATGGGTTTTCCCGATGACTGGGACTTGGAGGAGCTACTAGAGGAATTGTTCCAGTCGTTGAAGAAGGAGATCAAGTTGAAACTGCACACATCAGGGCTCTTTCACGAGCTGAGTCCGGCTGGGCGTATGCAGCAGGTAGAAACAGAGCTGATGAGGTACAAGGTGTTGAAGGGCGATTTGGCTACAGCTTCCAAAATTGCCATTCGCATGCTCATGGAGGACGAATTCATCTTGCCTGAGGCTCAGGTCAAGGCAGTGCAAGTACTGTTGTCGACCACTGAGGACGATATTTCTAATGTTCACTTGAATCGGCGGCTGGCACTCTACGAATCGTGGCTGCAGCGAGCCAAAGGCGGCTGTGATAGAGCCACGGCATCGCACGACGGCGAAGACGGGGACGACATTTCTGAAGTGGTAATGATGTCAGTCGCAAAGCTGAGCATGAGTTTGTCACAAATCGAAACCGATGTGGCGGCCACATCTGAAGAGTTCCGCCAGGCCAAGAAATCCTCCCTCCTCGCGACGACACGAGGAGATGTCACAATGGAATCCTTCAGGTGACTCACGAAGAAAGTATTTAAGAATCAGATTGTACCCGTACCATCATGACACCTCCACCTGAATATGTAGATACTAGCTATTGTAAATAGTCGTGTGTTATTGCAACCAAAGGTACATACCGGTACATGCAGGAGGAAGGAGCCCCCTGCATTTGTACCCTTTACGGACAACCCCGAAGTGCAGCCATCAACGACAAGGAAGAAGAATAGGTTGAGCTTGTAACATGAAGCATTGTTCCTTTCTCCTTGGGGTCAACAGCGTACATCACAAATCCAATGGTCGAGACGGGAAAAAGTCATCGTGGGGTGCATTGGCCCACCTACGCGGCTTTCGTGAAGCTCCGATTCTGTGCATCCACATTGATTTCAATCAAGTCGCCTTTTTGATCGTAATCCTTATTCAAACCACCCTCTGCAGGAGGGTGGTCTAGCACACCATAATGGTCGGGGTCATTTTCGACACGGGCCCGCAACCATGTAACAAATTAATTCTCCCAAAGTCACCCAGGGTGGGCTGGAAAGACTTTCAAGATCAAAAGCAAAATTCTGCTGCTTGCTGTGTTTTACGAGGGCAAGGATCCTCGTCAATGGTAGGCCACCCGAGTGCGAGCTCGTGTAACGTCGACAAACGTTGTGTCAAAGGAGTACCGGTAGTGCTGTCAGGGCCTTCACGGAACGAAGAGAGAGGGAATTGTCCCAGCACCGCCATGATATTGCCCAACCATGAAATATCGTCTCCCTCTTGTGTTGGTGTGGGGCACAGTTGTCGTGGCTGACTGGCCAGTTGGCCTTTGATTGTCGTCATGGTGCATTGCTGGATTCTTGTTGCTGTTGTTGTTCATCCTCTAGTCTTTCCTTGGTGATGTTGTCGTCTGGGTGATTGGCATCCTTGATGACATTGCCATAATCATCGTCATCTAGACTTGCCGGCTGATCTTGCCCCATCTCATCATCCTCGTCTTCTCCCTCTTCCCCGTCTTCTCCCTCTTCCGCAATAGTGCTGGCCGTGGTTGTCATGGCGTCTGGCATGGATGCTCTAGTAGAAGAAGTAGTGACTGGATAACTGTTTCTCACATCGATAACGGACCCGGTGGCAAACGTCATGGTCGAACTGCTGTCCTCTTGAATCAAGTCCAAGTTCTGGTTGTTGGCCGGATTGTTGTTGCTAATATCATTGTTCTTGCTGCTTTCATCCAAATACACGGGATACTGATTGTTGTCCAACCCATATTTGCGCAAGAGGGACCGTTGTCGACTGCTTTCGTCCATGCGCCTTGCTTCGGGACGTACGACCATCATTCCAAAATCCGACGAACTCGATGCGGCACGACGTCGATGCTGAAAGTCTGAAGAACCGTGTTTGGACGGTTTGACCTTTTCCCCGTAGAGGGCCCTTCGAAAGGCCCACCAACGAGATTCGTCTGCGTTTTCGCGACGTGTGCGCTTGTACGTCGGACGAATGTAGACCTATAAAAAGGGCAAGTATGTGGAAGTGAGTGAGAAACAAAATTTTGAGGGAAAAGAAAGCCACGGGATGTATGTGACATTTTTAAAGCACCTACCAACAGATTGAAGAATCCTTGAGATGGTAAAAAGATGGCTTGCAGGAGCAAGAGTGGAAACAACTTTCCTTCCTCTTCCGCTCCATATCCGTGGGCGGACAGGATTCTCAAAATAAAGGACGGTGAATACACAATCAAAAATGCCATGACATACATGAACGCTTGTGTAAAGACGGCATGCACGCGTTGGACTTGGGGATCTCTCGTGGGTGGCTCTTGTTGTTCTCGTGACTGCGTACGACGAATCATGGAGGCTCCCATGGATAGAAGAGAGGATCGAAGAGGTCGACTCATCGCGCTGGAGGATCCTCCCAAACTGGATGCAAACCGGCGTCGACTTTTCTGAATCGTGTACTTGACGTGTCCGTAGACGAGTAAATTGTTGAATAGAATGATGAAGAATGCCACAATGGCGGGAATTCCTCCAAAAAAGAGGGCAATAGTGCCGTGAATGCAAGTACTATTCTGTTCTTCATCATCACATCCCTTGGGATATTCTTGTACCCAACAACCATGGGAGAGTTCTACTTCGTGAAACATACCCATGGCAGCCCCCACAATGGCCGTGACGAGGGGATATCCTACGCACACAATATGCATGAGGGGTTCGTAGCGTTTGGCCACCATGGCATTGGACATTCCCATTTTGACCGTGAGCAAAAAGTAAATGCTCAAACAGGAATTGTACCCAATACTGGCAAAAAAGATTTGTTGTCCAAATCCGAGTAGTGTGCACGTGGCATCGTTGCCAATGGCCCAAATGCGAGGCGATGTGTCCGCTGGCACCAGAAAGGCTTGCCATGGATACAAGAGACTGCAGAGAAAATCGGCACTGGACAAGCCCCACAAGATGCGACGATACGGAGTTGTCTTGCGGGCCGTACTGACTTTGTAGATGATCTGCGCCGAACCCAGACAACTGAGCAGGGATGTAAAGCAGGGAATGATCGACAGAGCCTTGTCTTGTGGGATGGACAGGGTAGAAGTCATCTTGTTCTTTCTTTTTAATGTTGGACGTAATGAGTGTATCAGTGAGATCAAGTCACCGTTCCATCATGGTCGCTCGGGTCCCCTCTTGCACCGTTGGCTAGCTAGCTCGTAGAACTGCGTGGACTCTTGCTTGGACTCGACTCTCTTCGAATGGTTCCCTACACCACCAACAACACCAAAGAACTCTTGTTGAGACTGGGTTACGATGATGAATGATGCGGGTGGTGAGACGGTCTGAACCGTACAGTACAGCCATATAATAGAGATGGTCTGTCAACAAGACTTGATTGTGTGTTCTTGCTCGTAAAAGAACGCCCCCCGAAAGGTTGGAACTTTTGGCTGGCACGTGACTCACTTAGTTCGGGTGCGATCCTTTTATGACGTCATGGCCCTCTTGTGACCTCCCTGGGCGACCGTTGCCTTCTCACAAAACTCTTTGACAACGAAAGCTCCTCTATTTCGACCTTCAGTACTTTCTTAACTCGAGACCATGTCGATTGTAGCTGTACGCTCCCAAGATAGTATCATGCAAATCGCCACACCCGACAATGACAGCTGCGCCAAAAACACCACCCCTCCAAGGTTCTTTTGGAAACACATCATGCCTCGAAAAACAAAAGAACGTCCTGCTCGACGAAAGATCGTGGCGTTGCCAGTGGTAAGCTCGCCCTCAAAACCTGTACCAGTAGTATTCCTTGCAATAGATATAGCTTCTAACGCGCTCTCTGACTCCCAATCAAAAGGGTTCTACTAGCAGTAGTCCAACATGCCAAAAGAGCCTTCCCATTGTCCTTTTCACGCCGAACATTGATGCTCTAGAGGAGTCCGACCGTCGAGAAAGCAACACAATGCGGCAAGTGCCGCAACTGGAACAGCAAGAAGAATCAGAGGGAGAAGAAGAAGAAGATCGATCGTCGTTGTGGAACGACATGGAGATCTTCCTCGCTACCCTTCCCGTTTGGTAGTAACCTTCTTTTGCTACTTTCTGGGGGGATATCACTTGCTTGCATACTAGTATGCCTTATCCCATCCCTGTGTCTACGATCGATCGAATGAATGAATCCATGGAATGAATACAACCTACATACATCTGCATTGCAAACAACAACTTAATACGACGCACACGACCTTTTTGTTTTGGAAAGCATGCACGATTCGGTGCTGCTACCGGTACATACATACATGACCTAGACGAGTCTACTAGCTAGCTAACAGTTTCACAAGACAAATTCTATTGTCCTACAAAATAATGGCCTACTCCTTTTCCTTCTTCTTATTTGTGCCAACAAAGTGGTAGTAGGCTGGTTGCAAAAATGAGGGTGTGTAGGGCAGGGGACCGTAGGCACCTGCCGCTTCCACCACGTCAAAATTGGTGTACAAGGCCTTCAGATGTGCCTCGTCCAAAAATACATGATCCTGTTCAAATGTCTTGGTCCAAAAGCTCTTCATCATCCCCATTTGATCCGGTGCCACCGTGAAATCACTCACAGCAATCATACCCACACCCGGTTTCAGCAATCGTTTGGCATTGGCAAGTGCCTTGTGCCAGTCCGGAATCATGACGAGAGAATAGGAAATGGTCACCAAATCTACCGTACCTGCCGGTGGTAGTTCCGCACATTCAAAATCGGTGGCATCTCCGTGAATGACGGTGATCTTCTTGTTTTCCTTGCCAGGATCATTGTACTTGTCGGCTCGTTCTCGTTGGGCTACCTTACAGAGTGGAACACACAGATCCAACAAGTAAATCTTTTGGAATTTCTTTAGACAAGTCCGAAAGTTCTCTACATTGTAGCCAGTTCCACAGGCCAAATCGACCCAGACCAGTCCCTTCTTTTTGATGGCAGCACTGGGTTTCAAGTGCCGTGTCACGCCTTTGAGCATCAAGGGTCGACCATGGAGCATTCGAAACCGGTAGCTATCATACAAATCTGCTTGTGTTTCGTAGAATGAATTGAGTCTACAAAGCACAGAAATATGAAGCAGAACTCATCAGGTTAGTTAGTTGTCACCCATTTCCATCCACTACAACATTGGGCAATTGATCCCAACACCATTGTCAGATATTGAGCGTACCTTTCTTGCAGATCAGAACCAGTAATCTTGGAAAACCACATGGCTTTCAGCACTTTCCAGTCAGACGACCAAGTGGCCTTCGGTTCATACGTAGAAAAGGTTAGGTACGCATCCTTCAAGGACGGATCGTCCTCGGGTTGATCCTTTGCGCCGGGTGGAAACAGCACAAAGACCAGCAACATCCAGGCAGCCATGATGGCGAGTCCTCCAGGGCTCTCCAACATCTTGAGCAGGGATTCAAGATCGCCAGTCATTACAGAGGACGAGTCCGCCATGGTGAGATCCAAGGAAACAATCAATCTCAAGCGCTCAAGTGCAGCCAATGCTTTGTTGCCATTGTGGTTTGTATGCGAGACAGCGAGGATGAAGAAGTCCAGTAAAGCCCCAACCCTACCGTATTGTAACGTACCGTATGCAGGAACCTAAAGATGGGGGGGAGACATGTATGTACCGCCAAAAGCTTATCTAGTAGAGTTTTTGGGTAGAGGGAGGGCCACTTGGCAAAGGAGAGTCCAAATTCAGGCTATTGTACCGGTACTAGGTCCCGGGGATTAGGGGAGATAAATTGAGGACCATACGGGGTGGGAGTTCAGGACTGGCCACATCACGATGCACGTCGTTTGCAATGGCTAGTCGGTCCTTGAGATGAGTGGACTTGCCGGGCTGTTGCTGAATTGGGTCATGCGTAGGTCAGGGCTTTAGGCTTTCCTTGGGGTTCTAGAGTTGTGTGAGGGTCCTTCCCAAGTGGTTCACCATGCATGGGCTGTCCATGGGATGATTTGGCCGCCAACAAAGAACACTATCCGATGCTTCATATCCACCCTTCACAAACAGCATCCGCACACGTTCTCTGGGCACTTGCTAGCAGCAGCCAACAACCATTCCCTGGGTATCTACACACCAAGTTAAAGCTAGTTTAGACTCGACTCACTTTGTCTAACTAAGAACTCAGCATCCCAACCAGCAGGAATGGCTACTTTCACACGACGTTCATCTACATGTAGTCTCCTTGTGCTACTCCATTTTCTCCTTGGAAGAACGCTTTCGTAGCAAGTAGCGAATGACAAGCAGGCAGGACCCCAGCCAGAGAGCCCAAACCAAATTCACATGTAGAAAGTTGACCATAGAGTCCACCAATACCCACAAAGCCATCATCGGGATGAAGATGCAAAGACCAAGGACTCGGAATCCTTGCCAACAACCTTCTCCAAGTTGCGCAATGAATCTTCCAATGGCAAGCCAATAAACAACTCCGTCACTGTTGTAATCATTTTGGCATAGCTGGGGAGAAACGTAGGTACAAAAAAATCGATATGGGGCCAGCCACCAGTGAAACAATCTCTGTTCTGACAAGACATTCAATTTGTGCTTCACTATGTTGGGTGCATCCTCGTGGATTGAAACATATGCTGAGACAGTAATACCATTGACAACAATTGTGCCGCCTTGTGTCATGGGTAGAAAGGATCCATATCTCCTACGTCGATCAATGCGTGTAACAGCCACCCTTTGGGGAGGGTTATCCACCGATTGGTGCAATAGAAGCGTCCCAACTTGTACTGCATCAGCGCGGACGGGATCATTGCATCCATCAATGTAGATCAAATGTTCAGGTGTCAGCTCAATGGGATCTGTGGGCACAGTTGAATTGGTGTGTATCCTCAAAAAGTCCGTGGCATCAGACTGCTGATAGTGGCCAAAGCTGTAGACTGCTTCATAGCGCGCTTTGCCACCATGATTTCCAATGTAAACTTTGTCCCCAAGGGAAAGACTCGTCATTCGTAAATTGCCTTTGCCAAGGACTTCCACAGTGGTTTGAGAAGAAAAGCAAGACGGATCTGTGGGCGGTTCGTTGGTTGGGGCAAGTACTACAGGGGCTGCGGTTGGCGTTGGATTTGTGTCTGGGGCTGCGCTGGGTGCTAAACTTGGAGCTGGTGTGGGCTCGAGATCGCATTCACAAGAGCCTCCATCGACTATGATCTCTTGAGCCATCGTGCCCTTGTCTTCATGGGAGAGAATGTGACAGTGAAGCATTTGTGTGCCAGTGTAAGTATCTGCACTAAACCGGACAACAAGGTCTCCAGTGATTGACATGGACGCAACATCATGCCAGTCTCCAGTCACAAAGTAGGCAAGTTCAGCTGCATCACTGAGTGTGCCAAGTCCTGAAATTATCTGGAACTGGTACAGGTGTAACGTGTTACAGCAATGACAAGGAAAGCACTTTTGGTTAGCTATGGGATGCTCCAATTGTCAAGGTATGTACATGTAGTTGCCACTGACAAGGCACACTACTGGTATCGGATGGACTCACTGTCACCGGAGTCACAGCATCGGCAGTCAAAAGTTTGGTTAGCAATTGTAATTACGTTGCCAGCCCGGTATTTGCCGCAAATAGCAACAGCCCAACTTACCAGGATTTACTATCAAATGTGTCATGGCAACAAAAGTAAGTGAGGATTTTATTGCTGCAGGATTCCTACCAAACTTCGCCCAAAGCCAGAACTTACCGTGATGGTGATATGGGTGTCTGTCGACCCCTCCAAGAGTCCGTTCTACAATTGAGCCTAATTCAATTTTGTGAAGATAAACGCTGGAATCAAAAGCATTGTCATTAACACAGAAGCCTGCTCCTCCAGGGCAACGTGCCATCGACGTTGAACAGGTACAGCCAGTGGATGCCGCAGTAGATGTCAAGTCCGTCAAGTAGGTTGGATATGTAGGGGTCCAAGAGGTCAAATCAGTAGCTACCTGGTCAGTCCCAGAGACGTAAGCAATCATTAAGGTCTGACCAGAATAATCTGATTTGTTCAAGCGTGGCAAGGAACAAGCCTCAGCACAAGAAGTAGCAAATCAAAGACACCCATCACCAAGTAGCTCTCTTCCTACCTGTGACAGTATAGTTTCCAGCACTTTCACATCGAACCATGATATCAGCCCTCCCTCCAGTTGGAATGGTGGCTGTTGTGATAGTGCGGGGGTAGTCTTGGATATATATTCCGTCCTTTGCCAGGAGTCGCATTTGGCAGGACGAGTCAATTGCAAAGTTCAATCGATTCCCTAGCCAATCAGCCCAAATAATGCGCCACCTTTGCCATTCATTAGGCTGCATAGATATGGCAGGTTGATATTGCCCGTTTACCGTCCGGAAATCCTCTGGATTCCCCACCGTGAAGGACATGGAAAACGTTGTATCTTGAATCTCAGATATGACTGTCTCAAGATCATTCTTCACAACGTTGTGGACAAATAGGATTTTTTCGGGTGCACTGCGAGGAGGAACAGAGAAAAGGTTGGTTATGCATCATAATCTTTCTTTCAAGTACACAGCATCAGCAATGTCATCTCTTACTTCAGAACTTCACTGGGCAAAAATCCGTCAGCGTCTTTCACAATTAGCGCCATGCAAGCGCCCGCCCCCACCTGTAGGGCACTGTAATGGACGGAGAAGAAGCGAGGCATTGGAAGTGAAGTTGCAGGCAAAAGGACACACGGAGAAATGCGATTGTCAGTTTCCTCGTGGCACGTACCTGGACCCGTGAAAATGTGGATGGATCCAATGGGTACCTCCCATATGGTCGGAAGGAAACAATGTTTCGTATTGATATTCGCTCCCAGGGGACACCCCTTCTCTCACGTCATCTGATGGTAACTCTCCTTTCCAGACAAAACAAGACGAGACGAACGAGAGATCGTGAGAGAATCCAGGCAGATAATCAGGATTCAGCGGAACATAGCATTCCTTTACTAACCACTGACATGACCTCCGTGAAAATGAATGTTCGCCGTATCTGGTTTGTGGTACACATTGGTCCCCGACAGCACGGCGCCTGATTGCTGAGATAGGTTGTTTTTGAAGAGGATTCGAACGTTGTCTCCTGGGCTGATCTTGATGGTAGGCCCGGGATAGGTTCCCTCGAACAACCGAGCATTGGTAAACGTGTAGTGAGGCCCCGCGACATCAGCATAATTCATGTTCAATGTAATATCCAAAGATCCGCCACTCGATTCCATTACAGTTGGCTCCGTCAAGAGATCGCCCTGTCCTTGAGCCATTGCCACCAAGGCAAGGAATGTCAAGAGGCATCTAGGAGGCATGTTGATTTCTACTGCCGGTGCTCCTCTTGAGCAGGGAACGATGGGGAGTGGGGAGTTGTCCTCTGAATGACAGTTTCCGATTCAAGGGATGCGGCGGTAAAACTTGGCTTGTTGCTGCCTATTGGTGTGGGGCGCCAGAGGAAGTGCAAAGCAACGTTTTCTGGATGCAAGGATACCTCAATTTTCTGAAGAAAATGAGGCCAAAGCTCGTCAGCTTCATTCATAGTACGGTACCGGTAGTAACTGACTTTTGTGACTTGTGGCGATTCAACGTCCTTAATGCAACCGACTCATCCTAAACAAAAACTGCTTGCAAAAGATATCATCTTCTTCATCGCCGGTGGCTCCAAACGCAACCGGTACCACCACCTCTCTAGCTACTGTAGCTACATCGTAGAGAAGTTAGCGGGGTAGGAGAAGGGACCGGTGATACTGTACTTGAGTAGCTCTTGAGTTGTGCCTTGGAGGATTTCGGGATTCGAGGATCGAAAGAGGTGTGAGGACCATGGCGGTCCTTTTTGGAGGATGTGAATCGAATCGAATCGAATGAATCAATCGAATCGAATGTGAATTGACGATTCGAATCGAATGTGAATCGAATCGATGTGTCACGTCGTCACGCTTCAAAAGATATTCAATGCACGGTTGAAAGTCACCTATTGAAGCGATGACGTGTTGTGTTGGCTTTCCGGAAGATTTGCCTCCACTAAAATTGCAAACACAAGAGAAGATCTTGCGAACCCATCTTCTTTGCCGCATCCGCATCCGTAACAGTGCCAAGTCATGGCGCAATTGCGAGTGACACTCCAACCAACTGTTCCTCCAGACATCCAATGAGAAAATGCAAAGATCTATAAATTTCTTTTGATGTCTTCCAAACAAAGCACAACATACTCTCTTTCAAATTTATTTTAGAAACCAAGCAACCATGATGAAATCTTTCGCCATCGCCCTTGTTTTGCTGTCGCTCCAAGCCACACACGGATTTGTGTCGTCACCCAGAGTCTCTCGACCTTTGACAAAGGTTGCCGCCGAAGAAGGCAGTGGTGACTCTTTTGCCGATGCCGCTCTGCAAGTTTCGGCAGTTGCCGGAGATCTTCAAGGCCAAATTGTGGTTGTCAAGTATGGTGGCAATGCCATGACGTCTCCCGAACTCAAGGCTGGATTTTGCCAAGATGTTGCGGCCTTGCAGAAAATTGGAATTAAAGTTGTGGTGGTTCATGGTGGAGGACCTCAAATTAGCAAAATGTTGGAGACGGTCGGCGTGGAAACGCGCTTTGAAGGAGGATTCCGTGTTTCGTCCACGGAAGTGGTGGATGTGGCAGAAATGGTCCTTTGCGGATCGGTCAATAAGGAAATTTCTTCCACCATTTGCAGTGCTGGAGGACGTGCCATTGGTATTAGTGGTCGGGATGACAGTCTATTGAAATGTACCAAGCAAATCAATGAGGATGGCTTTGATTTGGGCTTTGTGGGCCAAGTGGAGACTGTCAATACCAAATTGTTGGAACAATTGTTGGATGCTGGCATTTGTCCTGTCGTCAGTCCTATTGGAACTGGCATTGGAGAAGAAAAGGATATTGCCTACAATGTCAATGCGGATGTGGCTGCTGGACGCATTGCTGGAGAATTGGGTGCTTCCCGTGTCTTGTTTTTGACAGACATTGCTGGAGTGCTGAACAAGGATATGGAACTCTTCCCCACTTTGAGTGTTGACGACATTAAGGGCCTGATTGCTGATGAGACGATTACGGGAGGAATGATCCCCAAGGTAAGGGATTGCTTATCAAAGATTGAAAAAAGTGGGGGCGATTGGGTGGAGAGTTTTGCTCCGTTAGGACTGCGTTTTCTGACCCAATACTTTGATTATGTTTATCTATGATTCTTTAGGTCTCCTATGCCACCAGCGCAGTCCAACTTGGAGTCGGCGGTGCCTTTATTACTGATGGACGCGTTCCACATGCCTTGATCAAGCAAGTGCTCGGAGGCGATATGATTGGTTCTGGTGGAACGTTTGTCACCCTGTAGAAATCATGGGCATACAGCAATTCTCTGAATGGTTTCTTTATCAACCAAGGAAAAATAATTTATTATTGTAATGTAGCAAATGAACACCAAGCGAAACTGTAGCTACGCTCGGATGGACTCCCAAAGTCCAAACTTTCCTGTTGCTGGCAATCGTACTAGGATGAGCACAGTGGTTTTGCATTGAATGGTACAATTGGAATCCACGACCATGGAGGAAATGGAGAAGGTGCCTGAACTAGCTCAGGGTTAGCGACTAGCTAGCTAGAGGGTGACTACGGAATCGGAGATTCAACTATCCTTGGAAAGACGTCTACTAGCTGTAGTTAGGTGTGCTCAATGCCTTTTTTCGTTAGCTTTCGTTCTTCTTTGGCGGTGTCTTCAACTCCTTAGCGTTTCCATGCACGCCCGCCAGACCGGTTTGAGGAAACAAAAATCAATGGTTCGGCTCAAAGGGAGAGGCTAAGCCTTTAGAAAGCGGAAAGCGGAAAATACAAGAATGAAAGATTAATTAAATATGGAAGCTGCTTTAAGTGTGGCAGGAAGCGACTATGTGTGGCAGGAACAAATTTACAAATTTAGATAGACTTGTACGCTTTGAAGCAACTGGAAACACACATCCACGAGTCCATGAGTTAGCAAACCAACACGCCACTGGCAAAGGCGGCTGTGGGAGTACAAAAACAACTTTGAAAGTCACTCCAAAAAAGTTGTGGTTTGTTGAATGGAGCAGCCATGTGTTCAACGAGCCCTGAGAGATTCTGTGATTTGATGCCCGTCCAAATTGGTGCGGTCCGTTTCAGGTCTACTCGAAGTATTCGACCCTCACGATCTGAAGCGGTCCGAAGAAAGAAACAGCACCGTTCGTGCCGTTTGATTTTTGCGCTCTGCTACCTGTCATGAAGATTACAATCGAGCTCAAAAAAAGAGTGCCCAAAGACTTCAAAGACGTATTGTTAAAGAACCTTGTTTCTTCCTAAGTGTATCGACGATGGAAGTTGCAACCAAAGACGTCGACCCCAAGAAGTCATCCGCACGTGGCACGAATCCACCTTGCCAAAAAGCCTGCGGTCACCGACCCGAGCGCCTCCGAGACAACATCCTCCGGCGACTCCAGAAGCAGATGAAAGGAACACAAGCAGCCTACACGCCATATGCCTATGGCAGGGATGGACTCGACTTTGCCATCGAGGAGGAACAGGGACAGGCTGACGATGATGACGATGAGATGAGCCGGTCTAGCACCAGCACGGTTCTTGGTCTTTACTACTACCGTACCGGTACCGGTAGCTAGTAGAGCAGAGGCCCTTGTGTCTTGCTTATGGCAGTCTTAAGCTATATAATTCTCATCAATTATTACAAGCTGCCCCTCCTTTGCGTGTGTATTAGTGTATTAGGAAGACGGTGTAGTGGACCTCCGCATGATGTGTGATGGAAGCGATCGTGGGCGTTGCTTGGGGGTGTGTTTTGGAAGTTTGTGTTGGTGCTGTCCTCGCCCCAACACACGAGGCCCCGACAACACAAGAAGAGGAAGCGACAACAGCCAGCAAACCTGCCAGTCCCTGAATCCTCGCGTTGGCCTCTTCCGCCCGTCTTTGCGGGAGTTGACTAGTCACACCATTCGCCTTGTTTGCACGCCAGGTGCTTTCCTTCCGGCGCCATTCTCGAATACACTCAAGCCCCGAAACTTCTTGGTTCATCATCGATTCAACCATCACCCCGAGCGATAAGTGACTCTATCTAGGATACAACTTGGAATCACAATGAATTGCAGCTATGCGCCACCACACTTGCCCCACGTATGTGGTTAGTGCAGGGGCAAGCAAAAAGGTGGCTTGTGCCGTCCGTTGACCTGGTGGCTCTTGAAGTCGGTTGTCCCGCAGAGCACCGTCGTCCTCGGTTTGTGCCTGGTGGCTTTCAGTTCCTCACGTGTGCGCTTGGATCCTGCTGCATCCTATTCAATGCATGGTAATAAAATAAACTGAAGCGTTTTAGGTGTTGCCTGTCTCGAGTTGCAGCGATTGATTCCCACGGAAGGGAATACTACAAGGCCCCACCGATCCACTTGGATCTCTGCCAAAGGAGCTACCTTTCCTATGCACAGCTGGAGACATGAAAGGATCCAGTATCTCTTCCGCGAACATCCCTTTTCCGGTATCCTTCATGCTCTTTCCTGCATCTTGGAAGAACTATCGGAAGAAATGAGGCTTGGGTTTGGTAGGCCCTATGGTACTAATACATGTATTGCACCCCATAATAAAGAGCGTTGACTTGGACAAAGTTGGCGGCGCACTGGGTCCATCCGAAAGCGTTGCTGCCTTCTTGCTCCAGCATTCTGATACTGTAGCTACATGCATTCTAATACCATCGACTCGACATTATTACCAGCCGGATATATATACCGGTACCGGTATGTATCTTCTCGATGCTCGAGGTACGTACCGGTACGGTAGACTATGAATGTATCTTTGGATCCTCGAGCGATCATCCATCATCAGCTTCCATCATGCATCATTCAGTCGATCTCAAGCTTGATTGTGATTGTGAAAGGGGCTTTTTAGATTGTCAAAGATTTTTTGCATCCTGTACATGTATGTTGGGCCATAAATAAGCCCGCTCGTCGCACTTCTAGTTCTTGCAGTCTTGCGGTGTCTTGTTGCGCGTCTTCTTCTAGAATACGTGAACTTTGCTCTGAGTACCAGTTTGGGGCTATTTTCGTCCGCCCTCTCGCCTTCTGCCTTGCCAAGTCTTGTGAACAAAGCCTCTCCAGCACAGAACGCCTCACTGGTTTGTTAGAGGAAGGGACCAAAGACCTTCTTGATAAATAACTGTACTCCTACTCCTGAGTAAATGACTGGCTTACTTAGCGATTTACGCTTCCCGAACCTCAAGCTTACAAACCTCAAGTGTGGATGTTAAATCTAACGTTGTCTGACTCAAACCATGGAAGACCATCGAGAAGTCGGTCTTGCTAATAAAGCCCCTCGGAACAGGGAAGCCAAAGCACAGCAGCAACAACAATAGAGAAGGAATAGAAGGCTTCATCAGCCAACGACGCGACGAAATAACACAACCTGAGGACTATTCATTCAGAGTATCACCTTGCAACACGAGTCTGGGATAGATAGATAGATCTATCTGTCGTCATACCATCGACAGCAAGCTCCCGTACCGGTACCAGCCATCTGTCTGTCGCTTGGAGACCGCCTTGAAAAAAGCGAAACAATCATCGCATCGAGCTGCAGCAGTCCCAGTTTATTGCTGGCTACCAGTTTGTTGTTGTGAGAAAAAATTTACAGTCTCATAGCAACCAGTACCGTCCTACCTACCTGGCGGGTAACCATCCAACAACAGCACATCAAACAAAAATCAACATTACTAAATAATAACCATGGCGCACGACAATGCATCTCTCAACGACAGTGCCGATTTGCGAAAAAGCGGCACTCCAACCCGACAAATGAGTAGTGATTCGGCCGTCTCTCGCGACGAACATCTGCAGCTACGTTCGAAATTGCGAGGACTGCGTCGGAATGCTGCCGTCGGTGGGATTCAAAGAAGCAGATCGAACGATTCTCAAGAAGGTCAATCAGCTGGATGCCCGAGAATTCGACGCACCCTGTCGAGCGAGTCTTCCAATCATTCCGGTAGTCACATGACATCCGATGGTGGCGCATTGAGTGGCATGTCCAATCACAGTGCCGCGAGTATGGCCAGTGCCGGTAGTAGTCATGAAATTCAACGACAACAACAACAACAACAACGCGACGATCGATCCATGTACAGTCACAAGACACACGACAGTGGTTCCCAATCTCCTCGACGATCGGCCGGACATCGTCGTGGTCTCTTGGCAACATCGGGAATTCCTCCTCCCCGAGGACAAGACAGTTCCCCTCCTCTCGGCAGACGAGGCTTGTCGCGACGATCCCGCTTGCAGCAACCACAACAGCAAGAAACCATGAACAACAACTCGGATCATTCCAACAACAGTCCTCGACCATCCCAAGTGGGTGCCCATGCGGCCTTGCCATCGGCATCGGCGGCAGCGTTGGAAAAATTGGCCATGAAGCGGACCAGTACGGCTCGTGGAACCAAAGTGACGCGAGGATTGGGCGGCAAGCGCATCAGTACCACACGAGTCGTCGAACCCAATCAAGTTCCCATGGTCTCGACCAAGGGCCTCGTCTCGCCGCTGCCGGGTGCCACCAGTGTCCGAATGGCGGCGCCGTATGGCAAGAGTACGCGCAGCAATATTATTGGAATGGCGTCCGATCAGCGCAGTACGCGTAGTGCTATTCCACAACAACAACAACAACAACAAACCATCGATCAGCCCAGTGTTAGTCCGCGCAGTATTGGTCGCAGCAATCGTACCATGATGACCAATCAAAGGAATATGCCCAGCAATCCACAACACAGTATTAGTCCCCGCAGTTCTGTAAGTCCGCGCAATAACAATTTACCACAACCACAACAACGAGAGCAAGAACGCAAACGATTGTCCTCGGAAATGATGCAACGAGGATGTGGATTGCCTCGTGGATTGTTGGCCGACGAGGATGATGAATACGAAGAAGAAGACGACCATGATCAAGTACTAGAAGAAGAAGAAATTTACGAGCAACAAGATGATTACGAAGAGGAAGAAGAACCAGACGAGCAATTCCACAGAGCCAGTCGCACGTTCAGCGCTCGATCGGTCGCAGCGGCAGCGGTCCCGCAGTCTCTTCTCAGTCGATTGCCACCGGCGGGTGCCAGTCGACCACCACCCGTTCAAACTAGCCCGCCTCGGCCGCCCGTGGTACACACTACTAGCCCCCCTCGAGCACCCGTACCGGCTAGCCCTCGAGCACCCGTGCAGAATTCCATTCCTGCTGTTCCGGCCACCAACAACAGTGCGAGTACACACCGAGCATCTGCGCATTCTCCTCGAGTAGGAGGGCCTGCCATTCCCACTACCAGCAGTCGACCAGGACTTCGAGGACGACGAGAAAGTTCCGTCGCCAATCGCAACAGCTTGGTTGCCAGTATGCACGGCAGCACCATGAACTTGAACGTGAACAACAGCAGTCGTCATCTCCAAAATTCGCTACCAAACATCACGCATGAATCTGCTACTAATTCCAGGCACACGCAGAATTACGACGAGGAATCTCATCGGCGCAGCACTCATGCCCATCGGCCATCTTTGACGAACGACAGTGTCAGTGGCAGCGTTCGTGGCAGTCGACGCAATCACAATGCGGCAGCTGCACTGGTCCAACTCCAACAACAGCAAATGCAAGAACATCAACAAAAATTGCACGAACCATTATATCAGCCGACACAAGAGGATTGGGCCGTCTTATACAAGCGACACGTCGAAGAATTGGAACGCAAAGATTTGGAAATTGCCATGAAGCTCAGTACGCGAGAACGAGCTGGAGATGAGGATTACACCACCACCAACAACAACAATAACGAGGATGATGAGGGCGACGACGAAGCCAGTCTGGGTGGCATTGAATTGGCACTGGAAGTCTCGCGACGAGAAACGCAACAAACCGATCCCGACGAAGAAGAAATGTTGCAAATGGTGTTGCAAATGTCCCGCAATGAAAATTCCAGAAATAATCACGAGTCATCGTTTGGAGCGTCCTTTGCATTTGATGGAGGAGCATCGGCAGCCGACATGAGCTCGGAGCAAGATCTCAGCAATGCCGATCTTTTACGAGACACCACAACAACTCGGCAGCAAGACGATCCGATGGAACAATTCAAAGAAGCCCATCGGCTTTCGGAAGAATACGAGGATGACGAAGAAGGAGAGCCCCCACTGACGGAAGAAGAACAATTGGAACGAATTTTGAGGCTGTCGCAAGAAGAGCACGAGCGAGAACAGCAACAGAGACAACAACAGCAAGCCAGTGAGGAAGACGAAGAATTGATGCGCATCTTGAGGCTATCGGAACAAGAGCACCAACAACAAGCGCAGCAGCAAAGTAGTCAAGGAGATCTTGACGACGAACTATTGCGCGCTTTGGAAATGTCTCAGAAGGAAGCATTGGACCAAGAAAAGGAACGAGATGCAGTGGAATTGGTGTTGGAGTTATCACGGCAACATACTACTGACACGTCGTTTTGGTAGGAGTGAGTCTACCGTACGCGAGAACGAGAACCGCATCAATCAGCGTCAAAACATGCACAGGATCCGCCGTGTGCACCATGCAAGAAAACCGACGCACGGCAAGGAGACAGCCCGACGAATATGCAGTGCTACTGGGCATTGCGGTGACACCAGGCAAACAGTGCAGTCGAGAGGAATCTGAAGTGTGAAAGCAAATAAGATGGGCTGAATTAGGCGCAGTGCTACTTTTGTTAGGTACTGGGACGCAAGAAGTTTGGCCGCAACGATGATCTGAAGCAAAACTGCTGGGGCCTTCCCCGACGGCCCAGCCTGTAGACAGAAAAGAAGCTAAGGATACCTGAAGCCAGGATATCCATTACTGAAGAATTGAAAAGGTAGCAGTACATTGTAGCTTCCCTGTCGCCAGCCAGCACGCAACGCAGCCCTTGCCATCATCTCCCTCTGTGTTGCGCCGTGCCAAGACGAACCTACCAGGTTTTCACCAAACCGGTCGCCTCAGCGCCGTCTTCCGTGCAAGCAATAGAGCAAAACAGGGTCACATGACGGGCTTCTGTGCGTAACTTCATCGCGCCGTGAGAGACTCGGTTGCAATCCGTCAGAGCAGAGAGAAATTCTCCTGATGGACCTACGGCGGTTCAAATACTACAATACAAAACCCGTTCAACTAACTAACTATAGTGCTATTCATTCTAACTCTCTTCCGTACAAAGACCGTGCTGACAAGGCAGCACGATGCACATCCAAGCTTGCAAACACCGCCATGAGCTGCACCCATCGGAACTCCTCCTTCAGCTCCGCAGTCAAATTTCAAACGCCCAACGGCTAGCCCACTCATCGTACTTCAAGCGGACGAAGCTAGATAGCTAAGCTAGCCTTCCCACACATGGTCGAACGCCGCCATCGTCCAGGAAAGGACCTTCACAGCGTCATCCCTCATCACACCAAGGGCCCAGTCAAGGTACAGACCTTTCCCATTTTCGCACCAGTCCCGTTTCTAAATCCTTAAGCTTTAGGTGATGGATTTCGAAAGACTTAAGTGACGGACATCACTGAAACGTCGTCGACCCTGACGCCATCACACGCACTCGGAAAGCCTCCACCATGGCGCCGCAAACCTTCCAGCATCCTCCGACATCCTCCAACAACATTGTCTTGATGCCCTGGTGCCTTGGGAAGGCCCCCATTGTCCATTGTCATAGAGAAATCATCGCCCATCAGACAGCTGTCTGATTCCGTCAGGCGTCGTGATGATTTCCTACCGGAGCTCAATCCCGGTTTTCAGCTGGTGTTTCTCGTCATGTTGATGGGCATGGAAGGGACGAAAAATGAGACAACCTCATTCAGAGCTCACAAATTTGTTTTCTAGAATACTGGAAGACATACTTACACTCTCGATTAGACGTACGCCGAATCCCTTTCACTCGCTACACTCTGAACGCTACAACACTACCAGGTACTTACTACTACCAAATCTTCAGGAATCCCAAAAGCTCTTCTTTAAGTTTCCACCTCAAACATAAATTGACCATGGCCGAGGCAATGAAGAACGATACTACTACTATCAATAACATGATGAACACGCCCATAGAAAACGCGGCCAACAACAACATCAACAAACCCAATGACGCCGTTGCCGTCTTGCTTGCTACTGTCGTGGCGATGTCCATGGTGAAGAAAGGACAACAAGGACGACGATCCACTAGCAATGACGGTCGAAAGGAGCTCATGTTCCAGCCTCACCACAAGAATGTCCATGGTGACACAGCGTTGGTTGGCGGTGCCGAATACCCGCTGTATGAAACCATCAACACTCCAGCTCAAGTCGCGGCACGACGACTTTTCAAGGCTGTCCGCCCACTCAAGGCAGCCACCACCGTCGTCAAGGTGACCATGTTCCAGCCTCACCACAAGAATGTCGATGGCGACACAGTGTGCGTTGGCGGTGCCGAATTCCCGCTATACAACACCATCAGCACTCCAGCTCAAGTCGCGGCACGACGACTTGTCAAGGCTGTCCGCCCACTCAAGGCAGCCACCACCGTCAATGACCAGGAGAATGTCGTCGCTGACCAACAACAACAACAAGTCAAGGCTGTCCGCCCACTCAAGGCAGCCGCCGCCACTGTCGTAGTCGAGACTGTCGAAGAGGACGACGACTTCGAGGCCACTGCAGATGAGAAGATGACGAAGACTTCTTCTGCCATGGATGCCTATGGCCCTGGTGCAATGGTCCTTTACATTGCTCCCAGTGTCCAACAACAACAACCACAACAGGCCGCCGCCGCTCAGACTGTGGAAGAGGAGAGCAAGCAAGCCATCATCAAGACTGTTGAAGAGACTGATGACGACAACAACAACAAACCCGCGATGGATCCAGTGGTCATCGCCAACAACAACAATCAGTCGGTTGTCGTCGAGACTGAAGAAGAGGACGGCAACAACAACAAACCCGCGATGGATCCAGTGATCGTCGCCAACAACAACAATCAGCCGAATGTCGTCGAGACTGAAGTAGAGGACGATGACAACAACAAACCCGCGATGGATCCAGTGGTCGTCGCCAACAACAACAATGAGCTGATTGTCGATTTGGACTCGATGACTGATGAAGAGCTGATGAACTCGATGGAACCATTCTCGGAATACGTCCAAGACTTTCAAACCGTGCCAGCCAAGTTGAAGAAGGCACCTACAACCAAAGGAAAGACGAAGAAGAAGGGCCAAAACCGACGAGGATGGGGGGCATGGGCCACCAGACGCTGGCAACAAGAAGGCTACGGGCGACAGTCGAAACAGCGCAATGTCCCAGGGCGAAACCGAAAGGGACGCCGAGTGGTTTTCGATGAAAAGGTGAATTGCATCGTCCACCACAAGCCGTCTGCCGAGCGAAAGCTGACAACCAGAAACTGCAATACAATTTACCGCAAGGTCGACTACCATCGTGGTATCGTCGAATGTGCAGTGAAAGCCAATGGAGGAGAGCTTCTTAACTGCTTCCCTGGCCTGAAACAAGCGGAATGGCGCAAGATCCGCGATGAAGTCGCTGCGGCGCGTGTCGACTTCATGTTGTACAACTTGGCGGCCCTTCTCTGGAGAGTTCCACTCTTCTTGATTGGGTTCGTCATTGGAAAGCGAACATTTGGCGAAATGTTCTGCAAGAAACTGACACCATGCATCCGGCGGGATACATGAATAGCACTGGCAGGTGCAGTCGACTAGTGTGATGAATTCTCAGCCAGTGGTCATCGAAAGCAGGTAAGTCAATCTCGCGTGTGCTGTTTGCATTGCCATCGTCAATTGACTACTGTTGCACATGACCCATTGTCTCTTTCTCTTTCCTCAGATGCAGCCAGTGGTCATCAAAAGCAGGTGAGTCAATCTCGTGTGTCCTGTTTGCATTGCCATTGTCAATTGACTACTGTTGCACATAACCCATTGTCTCTTTCTCTTTCCTCAGATGCAGCCAGTGGTCATCAAAAGCAGGTAAGTCATCTCGTGTGTCCTGTTTGCATTGCCATTGTCAATTGACTACTGTTGCACATAACCCATTGTGTCTTGTCTTATAGGCCTCCACTTGGAGAAGAACTACTGACACCTTGCTCTCTTTGCATGTAGGCTTCTTTCATAGGCCTCCACTTGGAGTGACAATTTGCTAACCACTTGTCTCTTCCTACCACAGCCTCACCCATTCTTCAATCTATTGCTTGCAGGCCTCCACTTGGAGTGACAATTTGCTAACCACTTGTCTCTTCCTACCACAGCCTCACCCATTCTTCAATCTATTATTGCTTGCAGGCCTCCACTTGGAGTGACAATTTGCTAACCACTTGTCTCTTCCTACCACAGCCTCACCCATTCTTCAATCTATTGCTTGCAGGCCTCCACTTGGAGTGACAATTTGCTAACCACTTGTCTCTTCCTACCACAGCCTCACCCATTCTTCAATCTATTGCTTGCAGCCTCCACTTGAGTGACAATTTGCTAACCACTTGTCTCTTCCTACCACAGCTCACCCATTCTTCAATCTATTGCTTGCAGGCCACCACTTGGTGACGACCCAACACAACCAACACCAAGTCCTGGCCAGGCACCCAAGGTAAGTTCCCAATGGTTTTATTGCGTGTCGTGCATTGCTATTGCTCATCCACCCCACCTCCTCCACTTGGAGTGACTCCTTACTACTAATGCCTTGTTCGCTTTCTTGTAGGCTTCCACTTGGAAATGACACAACACACACAAGTCTGGCCAGGCACAAGGTAAGTTCCAACCTGCTGTGCATTGCTATTGCTCGTCCGCCCCACCCCCTCCACTTGGAGTGACTCCTTACTACTAATGCCTTGTTCGCTTTCTTGTAGGCTTCCACTTGGAAATGACACAACACACACAAGTCCTGGCCAGGCACAAGGTAAGTTCCAACCTGCGGTGCATTGCTATTGCTCGTCCCCCCCCCTCCTCCACTTGGAGTGACTCCTTACTACTAATGCCTTGTTCGCTTTTCTTGTAGGATTCCACTTGGAAATGAGCAACACAGAGGCCGGCCCCCTCCTCTATGGGGGACAAAAGAAACGAAAGATAAGTCAATTTGTGCTGTGCCATTGCCTTCCAACCAATACATATGTTCGTTCATTCACTAACATTTCTGAAGCCTTTCATTTACTACAGGTTATGTCACGACACGACACAAACACAACACATTGAGTGCAACACTGGCGGGTGCATGCAACTATTCAACTTTCGTGTTGAAGCACTGGTGGGTGTATTCAACTTTCACGTTTCGCGTTGAAGCTGCACTGGTGGGTGCATTCAACTATTCAACTTTTTTGGGTTGAAGCACTGGTGGGGTGCATTCAACTATTCAACTTTCGTGTTGAAGCACTGGTGGGTGTATTCAACTTGTCACGTTTCGCGTTGAAGCTGCACTGGTGGGTGCATTCAACTATTCAACTTTTTTGGGTTGAAGCACTGGGGTTGCATTCAACTATTCAACTTTCGTGTTGAAGCACTGGTGGGTGTATTCAACTTTTCACGTTTCGCGTTGAAGCTGCACTGGTGGGTGCATTCAACTATTCAACTTTTTGGGTTGAAGCACTGGTGGGGTGCTTTCAACTATTCAACTTTTTGTTGAAGCACTGGTGGGGTGCTTTCAACTATTCAACTTTTTGTTGAAGCACTGGTGGGTGCATCAACTTTCACTTCATGTTGAAGACTGGTGGGTGCATTCAATTTTCAACTTCTGTTGAAGACTGGTGGGTGTATTCAACTTTAGTTTCGCGTTGAAGCTGCACTGGTGGGTGCATTCAACTATTCACTTTTTGGGTTGAAGCACTGGTGGGGTGCATTCAACTATTCAACTTTTTTGCATGTGTGCATACTTCACTGTGTGGCACTGTGCATTCAACTTGTCACATGGAGCACTGGCGGTTGCCTTCAACTTTTAACTCAGCGGAGGTGAGTGCAGTTGTTCAAAGTCTAACCAACTTAAGGGTAGCCTGGTTCTGTGGTTCCAGTGCTAAGCGACATCTCTACTTGTAGAGTGTTGTCTGAACGTCCCATGATGCTTGCATCGAAGTTAATACCTGGTGGAAATCTGACTACTAACCTGCCTTATCAATGATGCTACACACAACAATCAACCAAAACCAATACAAACAACAACACATACTGTACAGCAACCTTTCCTAGTCAAATATTAATAATAGCATTAAAACTCATAGTAGTGGGATTTCTAGTGGCAATGCCAGCTTCTAATACTTTAATGTTTGTGGTCGTCTTCTAGTTATACCCTAGTAGTTGTAGTTCATGGTACAAAATGTAGAATCTATGGTGTACCGTAAACGTTCGTTTCATTGCTGGTCCATTGCTACTCCATGGATTGGCGGCAAAAAATTTTCCTTCACCTGCAAAGCTGGGGATCATGCTGCACAACCCATTGACAGCCTGCATGTGCCCAGGGCTATTGCGGGCCTCCATTGTGTTGCCACGATGGGCCAGGCCATGGCGAAGAGTTCTGGATGAGGAGCGATGTGGCTCGGTCCTGCGGAACACGACGAGGCCGTACCGTACTCGTTCTGTATGTTGTACGTAGGTCACGACGTCACGACACTGTAGTAATTTGTGTTCTAGCGTTCGTGGCTGCCGGTTGCTTGGTCAGACTATGCTTGCACTAAGCGGGCTGCCATTTCTGGCTACCGGTACGACTGTACCTCTCGCTAGCTTGATGGATAATAGTCGAGTCTCCTGGTACATGTAGCTAGTGTGGAGTGAGTCAGTCAAGTATCTGCGCAGCGTCGAAGCCCCAGAATGGCATCAGTGGACTCGACTCGACTCGACTCGACTCCCAGCACGAACACCTGAAGCCTAGCTAGTAGTGCCGCATTCGCCCCGTATTGAATGCCAGGCTGGCTACCAGTATCTAGCTAGCTATGCGGTCATATTTCAAAGCTTAGTTGCACGAGGAGCGGGTGGCTCTCTACTATTCTGTTGAAGAAGTCAACACGCAGCCTGTGAGGAAGTCTTCTTTGTATGTAATATAAGCTACTACATGTAGATTCTCTGTGAACGGTTCATCGCCGAATGAAATAAGGTCTGGTCTTGTCAACCGAGGAGCTACTAGTAGCTTGGTGGTTCACTAGGCAGGTGCCACGATAGTAGGGTAAGCAGGGTAAGGCCAATGGTGCTTCAGCATCGCACCGGCCCACCAGCATGGAAGGAGAAGTGACCACGAACCGACCGCGGGAGTCGAGTGGCAGTTGCAGAGCTACTTTTGAGGAAATGACCTTGCCTACCGTGGTACCGTTACCGGCATCTCAATGCATGTAATGAAGGCTGGCAACGATGCTCTAGCTAGCTGGCAACGATGCTCTAGCTGGCGATGAAAGCTCCTCTCTTCCAAACTTCCAGGGCATCCAGCAGCAAACCTGCGAAGGAGCTACCAGGTACCGGTACTAGCTAGTTGGATAGGTGGTATTGGATAGCCATTGGGTGGCTCGATGATGGCTCATTGAATTATCTCTTGAAACCTTGGAAATGTGGTCGGACAACGGTGCCCGTCCAAGATCCTCTAGATTTTAGATAGATGGTAACTTCCCCCCGGAATGGTTGCACAAGAATGTGCTTAGATCATCAACTCACTCTGATGAGCAATCTAATGTCTGTTGAACATGGAATCGACATTCTGGAGACATCGATTGGAACTGAATTTGGCCAGTGGCTTCACTCTCCGCCGAACCACTAACACATTTAGATGCTCAATAAGGAAGTAATCAGATTCAATTAGTGCTCTGTGTCACCTCTATTGTCTCTGGAACCGGCACAATCAGATCCTAAAGTCCTAAAGAGCCCCTACGGGTACCAGGTAAAGCCTTCGCTGTACTCGAGAGTTACTGGAGCCAAAGATAAAGTGTGGAAGAAGCGAGCGCTCTGTTCCAGGAAGTATATTTCCGATTAGCTTCAAGGCATCTCAATGAGTCACGTCTTGATTGTCAGACTGATTTAAAGGACAAGAGCTGCACAAGATCCAAAAGTTGCTGGGAAAAGATTTGGAAAATATGGTGAACGGGTTGGAGAGATTACACTGTGAGCCTGCAGTAGGAATGGCTGTACTATCACTTGTGTTGAAGGTAACGGTATCGTAAGATGGGCTTCGGGAGAGGCGCATGTTTGCAGCTATGATTGGAGGAAGGCATATTTGCCGAAGTCTACTACATGTGTGAGCCATGTGTGTTTGAGCTGCCTTTGGGGCTGTTCGGCACAGCTCCGTGGATGGTGGAACATAGCGAACAAGAGGAATGAAGTCCCAGCGACGAGCACCTAGCTAGCCAGACAACAAACAAAAAAGAAAGCGCCGCGGCAGCTGTGCTCAAAGCACAAAGTCTCTACTGCTATCTACCATCAATCTAGTGAAAGAGCCGAGTCGAGTCGAGTGGACAAGCTTGTGTCGACCAGTCTTTACCTTACAAAATACGGTATTAACTACCGGTAACTACCAGCCGCAGGTATCTAGACTACCGGTGAGCTTGTTGGACAATGGAGAGGGTAGCCAACCATGACGGCCGATCATCATTGGTTGGGAGCAACAATAGCTCGAGACAGCATCCCAGAAGCAGCAGAGGGAGTAGTAGTTCCATTGCCTGTGCTGGCACTGAAGCATCCAGCAGGAGATATGGCCACAGAGGTGTTGTTACCAATAGAAGCGTCTTGTCGTCTCAGGAGGAAGGGAGATCAGGACCATACCCCAGCGAAATTCAAATATCCAGGAGAGCACAACATAACCAACAGGAGCGATACTTTCACGAATCCTCGGAATCTGATCGCAGTGTGGGAAGCACCATGGCTATCAGGAGTTCTTATTCCACTAGCTTGTCCACAGTGTCATCTCTGACTCAAGATAAGAACACCATCAGCTACAGATACGATCGAGAGGTAAGAACCGAGTAGCTGCTTCAGAAACGGTAGCACCCAAGTTTGATCCCTTGTGCTCATTTATACAATGTTTCTGCGTCCACTGCTTTATCTTGATCAGTATCGGGTAGAAGACGAGCCCTACCGCCGGCACCTTGAGCCTTCAGAGTTTGATTTCAGACCATCTGACGATAGTAGACGAGGTGCCAGAGTCTTCAAGTTTCGAGCTGAAGATCTAGGCTTTGATACCCGTTTTATCAGAGGAGAAATGCCCCCTTCATCCAGGTCATATGATGGAGAGTATAGATCCCGACCTTCACACTCAAGAAGAGGTTACTCTGCTTTAGAAGACCGCCATCATAGTATGAACCGCGGGAGAACGAGATCTTACAACGACGACGAGAGGCATGGATACTATGACGACCGAAGTTACACAAGGGAGGACCGCCATGGCTACTGCGATAGCAACGTTAGTAGAGCATCTGAACCACCTCGTTACCGCTATCCGAGCCGCCCCATATCGGCTCCTCTTTGGCTGGTAGATGAAATCTTGGAACCAACTTCTCGGCATAGCCACAGGTCGCAATTGCCATTGCCACATCAGTCTACCCATTCCAGCAGGTCCGCCAACACTGGTGCCCCGGCTGAAGACATGTACCGTACCGCTCGCAGTGCAATGCCTGAACCATGGGATGAACTGGAACGAAGCGTGCTTGGACCACAGCTTCGTTTTGAAAGTGATCTCCCGTGTTTGCAGCAAGTTTCTCGGCAACTCCCAAACCAATCTCGACCAGGAGCCCACCACATGGCGGGGCCTCCACCGGAGTACAATCAGTACGGCGACTTTGATGACAATGAGAGCTATCCTCCTAAATGGGAGAAGTTACCTGCACCTGGCCACCATGTCACAGATGTCCAAGCCTTCCCTGGAAGTGGCTTTGCAAAAATGGGTTGCAGTCGTTCGTCCTCGTCATCAACCAAGGGGTCCTACCTGAACACCAAGCCTCCTGCTGCCAGGGCCGCAACGCCACCCCCTGCAAACCAGTCGCAGCAGGTCAGCAAAGAGACCCAAAAGGCATTCCCCAAGGGCCAATACACGGTGTGTCCATCGTCTTCAGAAGCTCAAGCCGACACCAAGGCCGTTATGGTCGAAATCACACCCGGTGTCAAGGAGCGCCTTCGACGGGCCGATGAGACCCGCGAGGCAGTTGCCAATGATTTCTTCACTCCGGTTTCTTGTCGATCTTGCTCCAAGTATCTCTTCTGCACAGCAGATCTAAAGTACTTTGCATGCCCCAAGTGCGAATGCATCAGCTCGTTGGAAAACGATGATCGATTTGAAGGGCGCCCGATTGAACGGCATGGGCTAGGCGTTGGCTTCACTGTAGACACTCTCTTTCGAATGCAGCAAGAGTTGTCAGTCGAGGACCCCTCGTCTTGTGACGAGCAGTCCAAGTAGTTGTACAGATAACAAGAGAGCAATGTTTTCTGGATGTCTTTTGCGCAGCCGAAGAAAAGAGAGGACACTATCTAGTAGACTACGTACCATATCAGGGCTCTACCAAGCGCTTTCGCCGGGTGGGTCACGGTGCGAAAGACGTTGGTTCCTTCTCCAGCAAAAGGCTGAATTTTGTCACGAGTGTCCGTGACTGTCACCCTCTCTGCTTGTGGAACTCAACTTCACACACGTTCTTCACTCGTCCTCAAAGGCGCTCTTGTCCTTCCTCTGTGAACAAACGCTGTTTCTTCACCATTTGTACGTCCGTCCACTGGAACTGTGGACCACAACGAGATTTCGTTTGGCAAGGCCGCACCATTCATCACTCTTGATCATCTTTCGACGACGAACATGGAGTCCTCAACTTCCTCCCGGCGGCTAGCAACGGCTAGTCGAATTCTACAACAAGATGGAAGTGACGTTGCTCCTGTCTCGGAGACACGTAGCCTCGGTGGTCAGAAGGAATTAGACCAACTACAAGCCTTGAGAATTCGATTCGCGGTCTTCCCTATCCCAGCCGAGATAGCCACGAATCAGTTGCTCGCGATAGTGGAGAAGAATGCTGCTACTTTCAACACTCACAGCCAGTTGCCGCTACGCTTGCACTCAAATGAGATGACGGCGATTCTTTTGGAGATCCTCAAGTGCGAGCGGTACATTGTATATTACGGCAACGTCGTCTCATACAGTCCCACTGGTATGCTCCTTGTGGAATGGCTTGTCAACAACGGAGCCACCATTCCGAGGTCTGACGAACCCCAAGTTGCTCGGATGCTGAACTTCCATTTGCAGGCAACGCCCACCAGTACGTCCACGACTACCTTGATCAAGCTCCATCAACGTTGCCATGAGAGTTTCCTTCGGTGGGGCATTCTCTCTGCGTACAGCGGAGTTGTCGCTGAACAGTTCACTGTTACGGAAAACAGCACCGTGCAGCGGCTTTCGATGCTCAACTATAACGTTTGGAGCAATTCCTACTTTGCTGGACCGCCCTCCTTTTCCAAGCTGCATGCTCAAGGGCCCCCTCTCAAGACGACGGCTTTCACCGTAACGTCTGAGATGAAATCGATTTCAACCCTGGCGTACGTGAATGGTATCCAGAAGTCACTTATGGCTTCGTTACGAGAAGCTGGCAATCTTCAGCGATGTTCTCGATTTCTCGGTAACCAAAATCGAGCAACGCTGGACTCAATCCTCTTCGAAACGCTGAAGTGTGAACGGCAAGTGACAACCTCGAATGACACCTATATCATTTGCTACGATAAAGAGGCCACGACTCTGATCAAAAGATTGCTCGACAGCGGCGCCAAAGTGCCTACGGCTAATCAGGCTGCGTTGAAAGATTTGTTCGAAGTCACGGTGAAGCGTGGACACCAAAACCCCGTTTCTACCAACCTTCTTCGAAGCAACTTTGTCGACTTTTTTCGGTGGGGTCTGTTCAAGGATCGTCGTCTGTTCCCGCTTAGCGAGCTATTCCAGCTTGTCAAGGACGAACGCTGGAATGTAGACCCGCTTCAGATGGCCCTTCGATTTGTTGCCGATTTACCCTCCGACATAGGAAACAACGTGCGCCTCATCGAAAGGATCTGCGCCGACCGCGGACACGATGACAGTAACCCTCCTGGTGTTCCCCAAAGAGGTCGCCCTGCCTTTCCTCCTGCCACCCTACGTGTAGGTTTTGGCGAACATGAACATGGTTTATTTGGTGGAAACCCATTTTTCTTTCGGTCAATCCCATCCGCTACAATCCCATCCGCAGCAAGAAACCTTTGAACCCTTCCAGCGCCTTTGAACCGCATTCGGAAGCGCCGCTTGAAGAGTACCGTACCCGTGGGCTTTGGAAATCTCCGGGAAACGATCGGACTCTCTAGCAAAGAATAGACTTACTGGAATGCGGTGCCGCATCTGGGAGGCGAGATCTAGACAGCAGTTTACCTGTACTCGTATCCGTGGATCAAGAAACTCCGAAGCAAGTTTGGTACGGAAACCAAAATCCCAGGCATGTATCTCTTGCACCACCTTGTTGTCGGGATTGAATCTTTCAAAGGTGCTTGTCAATTGGTGAAGCGGTGCAAGGCCCAACGTAGCGAAAACTCTAATGACAGTCAATCCAGGGTACCAGGCAATCGTCATACTACATGTACCAAGTAGCAACATCAATGCATCTATGGCGGCTACCGGTATTTACTGGTCATTCTCTACTATGGATACTAGAGCTAGCTACCCAGCACTTCAATACTGTGGATTACAGCATTTCCCTTTGCAGCACGCAAAAATGGGTCAGCTGGAGGCGTCAAGGTGAATGAACAGATGAACTCTGCAACTGCGTTGCGGAAGTGGGTGGATTTTGTAGCTGTGGAGTTTGTATTTTCTTTGAAATTGTGAGGACACGCAGCTGCTTTATGATGTTGCCCATCTGCTTGAAACGTGGATACAAATCCAAGAACTCCAGACTCCCAGCTGGTCTACATGACGTTGCCTTTTTCTGTTTCCAAACTGCCTCACAATTTCAATGCCACGTCGGTTTTTCTTTCTCCGTTGAGGAGACGCGGTGTGCCTCTCTCTCCCACTCTCTGATGATGAAGAAGAGTGCAACTGCACACATTGTCTCTGACGGCCAGTTGACAAGAGATATGATATCGTCCATGATTTCCCGGGAATGTCTGAGTTGAGTCGAAAAATTAATGTCAACGTGTGAGAACTCCGAAGACGAAAATTTGCGTTCTGGCCCTTTGCAAAGTGCCGAGCCTTCCTTTACCTTTGGTTGCTTGTACCGTACAGTGCTGTATGGTATACACGTGCACCCATCACATACACTACCACCACCTCGACGACGACAAAACCACGAAACTGCAGTCGTACGGTCCGGATTGCATTGAATTTGCAACAGTGGAGTCGAGTTGTTTCGGTTCATCAAGCACCGCTTATGCCAAAGAGAGGAGGGAGTGAGGTATGTCCAGGATGTAGTCACAAAATCGAAACGACCTCAACCGGAACCAACAGTCTACATTGCACCTATCTGCTCTGAGTCCATATTCTTATCTCCATCATGGTGTTGACAACAAATGAAGTTATCAGTGATGTCTTGGCGGCAGCAGGAACAGGTAAGACTGCAGAACTCTAAACTAGTCCGGAAGCAATGCATCCATCTATAGTACTAACTAACTTGACTTTTTTCGTCTCGACATGACAGCCTTTTGTGTTGCCCCCGCCATCAGCATTTTGGATCAAGCCATTGTGCAGAATGCATCTGGTACCAAGTCTTTGGGAGCCAGTCTCAAAGATTCCGTCGCATCCATGGTGAGGCGACCGGCTACCTTTGTCCGCTCGCCGGCTTTTTTGCTCCTGTGGGGAGTGTACGGTGGTACCTATGTGGCGGTCAACCTGGCCACCTCGGTGTGCGACAAAGCCAACGCCACTGATCACGAGCGACACATGGTCAAGTTTCTGGGAGTCTCGACGGTCAATATTGGATTGAATGTGAGCAAGGACAAAGTCTTTGCCAAGATGTTTGGACAAGGCACACCTCGACCGGTTCCCATGAAATCGATTGGGACATTTGCCTTGCGAGACTCCATGACGGTCTTTGCCTCGTTCAACTTGGCACCCGTGGTGGCAGAATCACTGGCCGGTGCCGAAGTGGCAGGAGCCCGCACGGTGGCACAATTGTTCTGCCCCGTGGCCATGCAATGGCTTAGTGCCCCACTGCACTTGTTGGGATTGAACTGGTACAATCAACCAACCGTGGCATCTAGTGGGGAACGTCGCTCCTTTATTCAAAAAGAGTACTTTACCACGGCATTGGCTCGAAGTGCCCGCATCTTTCCTGCCTTTGGAGTGGCACCATTGATCAATGCACCCTTTCGCAAATTTGCCAAGAGCATCTTCTGTGACACTGCTGATTTCGAGACACGACTTCCAGTGCCAGTGGCGGCAGCTACCGGTACCACGGCTTTGGCAACTTCAGCTAGACGATAGCAACAGTTAGCCCAAAGCTACAAGGCGTGTACATACATAAGCAATGAATCAAACCAATCTACAGAAGAACACACAATCTGCACTCAAAACACTGTACAAGCAAACATGACAATATGCGCAAGCTGATACCGGTAGGCTGCGAGACGGTTTCAGATAGGATTAATTAAAGAACACATAAAGCAAACGCACAATGGAAATCCACTGTCAGTCACACTGTGTAGCCTATCTATCTTCACCTTGCTAACAATATTGGGCAATCCGTCTCCAGCCTCCCTCACACCTTGTGCGCAGCTATCTTTCCGTATACTGTATTGGGCCTCGGCCTCTAGTAGCTTCAGTCAACTTTCCAGCTAAGGAATGTTGGGCGGGCCAACGGGCCTCTGCTCTTAGAAGGAGCCATCTCGAACCCCACGGCTTGAATCCTTCTCTTATCCATTTCCAAACCCCAGTTTGGTTTCTGCAATGGCAGCGCTTGGCCCTTCTCATCACTCATTTGAAGGCAAGCACAAACCGAAATCCGCTCCTGGATTCAGAGCCCCAACTTCTTGAAGCAAGGGTCACCCTCGTCAGAGAAAAGTGATGAGACGTTGAGACGTGTGTGCATCTGCGGTGTTCTCAATAGCTTTTCAATACTGACGTCAGTCACCTCGTTCAGGAACATCAATAACCAAGGTGCGCCACGCTCAAAAGCAAACGGCACCTCTTCGTGTTCTGATGATGGACCTCCTCTGTTGTCACAAAACACAACGAGAAACAAAGATATCAAAGCTTCTTTGATCGGATGCACTTGCTTACTAAAGGAGCATTGTTTCTTGGATTGTTGATTACAGTAGAGTCGTTTGGATTAGAACCCCCAAAGATGAGCAGCAGTGATTTGAAGATTCGCAACGTTGAGAAGAGTGACATCGAGCACCTCAAGACCGTCATTGATACGAGTGACCTTTTCCCATCGGAAATGCTGGATGAGATGATCGCTGGCTATTTCAAAGGAGAAGAAAGTTGTATCTGGTTGACGGGAGACGATTCTGAAAAGCCGAGAGCAGTGGCTTACTGTGCTCCTGAAAAGATGACCGAAGGGACCTGGAATCTGTATTTGATTGCCGTCCACGATAGCTTGCAAGGTACGGGCATTGGAACCAAGATCATTGAGCACTTGGAGGAGAAACTCGTTTCAGAGAAGGAAGCCAGGATCTTGTTGGTGGAGACTTCGGGGTCTTCAGAGTTTGAAAAGACACGCAAGTTCTACGAGAATCGCGGATTTGTGGAAGAGGCCAGGATTAGAGAATACTATCAGGCAGGAGAAGACAAGATTGTCTTTTGGAAGAAACTCAACAAACCAGCTGATACCACGACGAACGAATCAAACTAAGGTCCTGTATCAAGGGGAGTTTGTTTTGCAGATCTGGCAAGGAAGTAAAAAGCTGTTCTTGACCCTTTCCTCTTGTTTGCTTGTTTGACCATCAAACAAGCATCCACACCAGTCATGAAAGTCCCTCAGTCCCACCTCCCTGAATGGGTGGTGGTGGATGGTTTCTGCTCCTGGAGGACACGACCACGGCGCGACTTTGGAATCCTCGGATGTCAAATGTGGACCGCTGGACCAACCCTCCTGGATTGATGGTTGGTCGGTTTTATGCCAATAAAGTAAACCCGCAACGTAACGAAGCACTATTACTATTTAGACAAATATAGAAGCACCACTGGAAATGGCTGCCGGGTGGGTCCCTTTTAGCTTCATTGTCCCCATGGCGCAATGATTGAAGCGCTTTGGAGCTACCTGTACAGTAATCGCTTGCGCCATGCCTTTGCATAATCTGACAACCAAACAGGATAGATAAATCAGATTTATTGAATAACGGATTAGTGTTGTTAGATGTCCAGTTGAGGATAGACCAGCATATCCTTGAGGCCGCCTCCATTCAAGACTTTGGTGTATCCTTGCTTCTCCAGGGTAATCTTGGCTCGGTTGGCACGAGCTCCACTGGCACAGTAGACAATCACAGTGGCATTCTTGTCTTTTACGAATTGACTGGGATCAGTTTCTAGAGCAGGGCACTGAGTTCGGCTGCACCCAGTCTTGGTCCAATGGACAGAGTCAGGAGTCTCCAACTTGGCCTCTGCTATCTCGTCTTCGGTCCTCACATCCAAAACTACCGTGCCGGGTCTTGCCAACGCGTCCACTATCTCTTTGGGGGAGGCAAAGTCGTTCATCTGAGCGCGAGTTTCATAGTCAGGTGCCAAGGACATGATGCTGCTGATTTTTACGTTGCTGGGGTTTCTGTTGTTGTGGCTTGGTGTTTTCTTGGTTTGAGTTGCTAAATTTGTGAGGTTTGCTAGTTTGCGCTTTTGCCTTCGCTTCGCAGCGGATGTGTCGGCCGTTCGGAGAAACCCAAATTTTCCGTTTCTCCGCCCGAACCGAAAATCACGCCCAGTGGGCCGCCTCCTTTGCGCATTCCGTAGAATAGCCTGTGTTGGATGGACGGACTATTTTTAGCCAGCGGTACGGCTCCAGAGGTAAAAGCATCAAAGCCAGGAGGGGGATTGGGAGAGGAAAGTGGGCCAAGGTTTGGTACGGACGGTAGGACTCGAGGGATCTGGTTTTGGGACGACAAGGTTTCAAATTTCCTACCAATCCTTGGCTTGGTGAGCTGGGCCTTAGCTGATATGCGGTGCCATGATGTGAAAAGTGATAAAACAACAAAGATCAATCATAGTAATATAGTTATAGTTATAGAATGGACAAACAGATCGTATGATTATGCTCTTGTGTGATATTAAACTTTGCGTGAGGGCAACGATGTTGCCGGGTTCTGAAGGTGCTTTCTAGCCTTATCTAGCCAAAGCATCAATTTAGAGGACTCGGAACATTTGATTGAACTCGTTGAGATCTGCAAACAAAAGGATCCAGGAAACAACGACGTAAGACAAGGCAAATAGGTGAACATCTCCCTGGAAACTTGATTGAGCCACGTACCAATTTCCCCGTTTCCGTCCATATCCAACAAGTCAAACAACGCCATGGGATCCCCAACTTGGTGTCGATCTGCCAATCGCTTGTTCAACAACTCAATGCCTCTCTGAAACTCTTCACGGTCAATAGCGCCACTGTGATCCGTATCCAAGTATTTGAAGGCGACCAGGAGCATTTCATGGTTTTGTTGCAGTGCTTCGACTTGATTCGAGTCGAGTGCATCGGTGACTCCCTTGAGAGTTGCCGAGTTGTTCAACGCGTTTACAAATTCCTCAATGGAAATCTCGCCGTCGCCTGGAGAAAAGAAAGTAACACGGGCACAAAAAAATCTCGAAAGGTGAGACCATGGCCAGATGCAAGCCTAACAACTGTACCGCTGGTACTTACCATCGATATCGAAAGCGCTGAACAGGTCGGCAAAATTTTGCATCTTTTCACCTCCTTCTCCAATTTCGTCGTTGAGCATCTTGATTCCCGAGGTGAACTACAACAAACAAGAGGGAGAAGAAAAAAAGCAAGAGGTCAGCCACGCACCCTCCAGTGTCAATTTTCTCGCCCCAGCACCTGATCTTGATCAACCATTACATACCTCTTCTGCGTCGATTGTACCGGATCCATCGGTATCCAAAATTTGGAAGATATTGAGGAACTTATCCTTGTGTTCGTGCAAAAGGGACAACTGATCTTCCGCCAAGGATTCCGTCTTGGGGATTTTGGTGCTGACTTTGTTGAGGAATGCCTGCCAATCAATCTCGGTTCCTTCGGGTTCGGTGGTGGGAGCCAGTTCGGGTTGCAAATCCGACCATGGGACATCGGGTAGTTCGAGGGTTTCCGCCACAATGTCCTTCCACTGTCCTATGGAGACCATACCATTGTCGTCTTGAGCTTCACGGAATGCCTTGGTGAGCTTGCTCTTGTTGTCATCGACAAAGGACTTGAGCATGACTTCATACGGTTTGGCTCCACCACCGGATTTTTCTTGGAATTCGAAACTCACAGTTTCGAATTCTTTGGTTTCTTCGTCCAAATGAAGGACGGCACCTCGGTTGGTTCCTTCTCCATCGGGGTAGTTGGCCGTGGAAAAAACGGTAATGACACCACGTCCTCCTTCATCGATATCTTGATGATTGAATCCATCTTCAAAGGGTTCGTGGGCACGGATAAGGTACTTTAGTTCGTGGCGCTCCAAGAAATCGTCAATAATATCGGGTCCAAACTGAAATCCAGCACCGCGATCACTGAAATTGATTCCATCTTCGGCGCTGGGATCGGACCAGATAATGCCTTGAATCAAACGTTCGTCGTCGTCATAGGGATCGACCACTGTTTTTAATTCACAGCGGAGTTCTTTTCCAATTTCATTCACCACATCGAGGTCGAATTCTTCCATGGGGATCCCTCCGTGCATAATGGCCGCCGTCTCGGATCGGGCAATAATGGGAAACGATGCAAAGAGGAATCCAAATTCGTACCAAATATCATCGGCTTTTTCGTAGCCGTACTTGTCTTCAATTTCCTCACGGAATCCGTACGTCGATGCGGTCATGCTATCCTCGTGATTTCCACGCAATAAAAAGACATTGGTGGGATGGGACAATTTGAGTAGCAAAAGGGTAGCCAATACTTCCAAACTGTGCTCTCCTCGGTCGACAAAGTCGCCATCGAATACCACCACACGGGTACTCTCCGATCCAGTGGCCGTGATTTCATTCATATCCACGAGTTTCAGGACATTTTGAAGACACGCCAGACTGCCGTGCAAATCTCCCACGACGGTGAGCTTTTGCGGTTTGGGTTCCAAAGCACGCAGATCCACCACGGTTTCTTCATCGCCCAGACACTTGACAGACTCCTGAATCAAATGAATCAAACTATCCGAATCGAATTTTTCACCACCATGCAACGCTTCAATTTTGGCGTTGGCTTGAGGGGGTGTCAACTCGGCCAATTCGACGTCTTTCAAGGATATCGAACCATCCGTGGGAGCATCCGCCGTGCTTTGGGCGGTAGTTGTCGAATGGACCGTTTCATTGAGAGACTCTCGTACCTTCTCCTTGTTCTCTTCAATGGCCAACTTGTGCAGTTCTCGAAGGAATCCAGCCAAACGAACTTTTTGCATCTCTTCCTTGCACTCCAAATCCTTGAACATGAGAAAGGCAGCAGACCCACGACGAGTGCTCTTTCGGCGGCTGGAATCGTCCATCGTGTCAATGGTTGTTTACTCTTTTAAAAGAATGATAGATAGATAGATGATGCTGTATCTTCAAACAACAACAAGAAAAATGAAAGAGCAAAAGAAATGAGGATGGTTGCCAAAAAACCAAGCAAGGAGAGTTGCAAGCTGCGCTTTGGCTTTGTACCGCAACGTACTTGTACGTGGTGCATCATTGAAGAGATCTTGTCAATCTAGTGACCCTCTCGTTAAATAATCAGGGGCATCGACCTTAGTATCATTAAGTCTCTGCAATAAGTACACAGTGTATCGTGAAGTGAAGTGCCAGCAAAAAGGTGAAGTGCGTGCCCATTGGATTTATCAACTTCCTGTTGATCAAGTTGGTTTCTGACACTTTACACCCATGTTTTGTCAAGTCCGAATAAGGTCAAAGGTGGCAATCAAAAGATCCGATCCATGATGATGCGGTCCAAGGTGGCCTTGTTGGTACCGTATCAGGTCCCACTAGCTAGCTAGCTTTCTCATTGCTCAAGTCTACAGAATCAAAGGGTGAACCAACACACTTGTTGGCAACTAAATGGGAATGACTCAATCATTACACCTTAGTACGGTACGCCTCCAATTAGGATAGGTCTCGAAGCACAAGGCAGCCAGAAGCATGATCGCCACCATGTTCAAGTGTCATCGCTGCTACCCAAAGCCAAGAACTCATGCCAAGACGGTAGCGCACAAACCGGATACTTTGTGTGTGGCCACCGTTTCCTACCAATCTTCATTCTCAAACACAATTTAATTATTCTTCGTCATTCTCAAAGAGCACTTCCCAGGTCTTCTGGCCCACAATGCCGTCCTTCTTGAGGCCTTTGTCCTTCTGAAAACTGCGGACCGCCTGCTTGGTTGGTTTGCCAAAGAATCCATTGACTTGCACGGGGTATCCAGCATCCGTCAAGCCCTTTTGCAACTGCTCCACGGCTACACCGCGGGAATGGAGCTTGAGAGGGGCCGGCAACACCAATGACACCGTGTCGGGTTGTTCCTGCAGCAACGTTGCAAAGGTGTCGGCCACATACTCGTCCGGCAATTTCAATTCTTTGCCGAGCTTCTTCCAATACTCAAACTCTTCGTGTGTCAACTTGCCGTCCAAAAAGGCAAAGTCGGCGGAAATGCGAAATGCCCTGGCAGCTTCCTTGTGAGCCATGACGATTTGGACCGCTGCAGCGCGCCACGCATCAAATCCTTGAGACGCAATGAGTGCGTCCATTTTGTCACCATAATCATCACCCAACCCGTACTCGTCAAAGAGGCGTTCGACGGCTTCACTTTCTTCCTCCGACATTCCATCGACACATGCCCCTTGGTAACAGAGCGAGAGAATGGCTTCATTCAAACTGAACATCTTCACGTCCTGGGGTGGATCATACTCTTCATAAAACTCGGGTCCAAATGGTTCGTCCTTATCATCCCAAATACCTTGGGAATAGTCAGTCCGTTCTTCCTTGTTGGCGTGGTTTCCCTTGACAATCCAGCAATCCTCGCTGCAAAAGATGGGATTGGCAATGTACTTGTAGGGCATGTAGCAGTATCCGCCATCACCCCACGACTCGCCCCAAGAGTTGCGCACAATAAAGTGTTCGGCGCTGTCCTTGTATCCAACCACCAGCAGGGCGTGGTGACCGTGACTGTCGCGTGTTTTGGCGCCTTCCAAATTAGGCATGGGGACACGGCCCGTCTTGGAGTAGTCTACGTAATCAAAATTCTCATAGAGACTCACTCCAATGACAATGGGATAACCTTCTGCCAAGCAATGCTTCATGGTGAACAAATCCACCTTGACGCGTTCCGGCTGTTCAAACTGAAATTGCGAGACATTCTTGAGATGTTCCGCCTCCTTGTAGCTGTCCTCCGAAGGCTTGTCATTGACACGGACCACTGTAAAATCATCCTCGCCAAGGTCGTATCCCCATGTTTTTTCACGGCACACACCCAAGTCAATAAGAGATTGCAAGCCCAGTCCAATGTGAGAACCTTCATCTTCAAGCTGTCCTTCTTGCTTCTCTTCTCCTTCGTCGTCGTCATCTTCGGCCTTTTCTTCTTCTTCCATTGCCTTGACACGTGCATTGTAGTAGACAAACAGACGGGAGAAATCAATGCTGACGCCATTGCGTTTCATAATATACTCGTATCCACCCACAATGGCATTGGCAGCGCACGAATTGGCACCCGCCTGATTCTCGACCGTAGTCATGAACGGCCGCATGTCCACAGCCGGTGGCAGCTCGTCCGGTTGGTATCTGGTAGGCTCATAATCTTTGCCAAACTCTTTTTCCTTTTCCGGGTTGGGATGCGCAATGGCCCCACCAATGGAGCGGAATTGACCCGTCACCACATTGACCAGGTAGTTGATCTTTTGTTGCTTTTGACCGTACTTGTTAGGCATCTTTTTAGTTATCAACTCGATCTGTGGAGGATTAGTTTTGTGAGAAAAAGTTGGAAGTGCTTGCCGTCTTTGATGTGAGAGGGGAACCTGGTTCATGCCTGTGGACATAGGGCTTCGGGCTTTCGCACGTGTGAAAGTCCCGATCTTTGTCCAGTATGACCGGTACCAGGTACGGGGGTATCCAAGTATCCCAGGTCATGAGTTGGACGTCATATTCTTTTGAAAGATCCAATGGTTTTGATTGGTTCGTCGTGACATGAAAGATCTTGTGCAAATTACGAGAAAAGAGGAACTGTTCTTTGCTTCTCGTACCACGGTTGTTCCGCTTTCTCACTCTTTTTCTTTTTGTGACTTTGAAGAACCAAAACCAACCACCATGAGCGACGGTAGTGAAGCAACCGGCGGCGGCCTCAAACCCATCGTCCAGAGCTTAGCTAAGCCTTTGGGAGCCTTCTTGACCTGGTTCATCCCAACGGTTATTACTCAAGGTACCCCGATTTTCGTTCTTTCCCATTCAGTTGTTCTTCTGTTCTTCTCTACTGGATGACTCCTCACCTTTTCCCTCTCATATCAATCAATAACAGGGCGCAAGGCACTCGAACTTTATCGCAAGCTCCCTCAAAACTTTATCGAGTTTATGATTGGGGTGATTTTCTGCTTTTTTGGTGGTGTCTACCCAACCTTGTTTGCAGCAGTTCAAGCCGCTGAAAATGGTGGCCGAAAGACTGTGATGGCTGCCATCCATGATTTGGCGAATGAAGTTACCATTATCATTGACGAATCCAAAAAGGATGATGCCAAGGACGAGGACAAGGATGGGAAAGCGGATGTCACGGAAATTTCCGGATCGGAATACCTCCAACGCAAGACACTTCTTGTTCTACGAAAAATGAATCCGGACAAGGTGAGATAACAAAAACAAGGCAATCTACTGTATTCGGATGGCATGGTCTGATTCTGTGATCTCTCTATTATTTGTATAGATTGACAAAGCCATGTATTCCATCTACCGTGTTTGGTTGGCAGTGGCAGCAGTATTGACACTCAAGGTTAGTTGTTTTTAAAAGGATGTGTCCAACATTTGCATTATTTGGCCTTGATCTTGGGAGCATGTCCCTCACACCACATCTCATGAATCCTACGTTAGTTTGCCAAAACCATAAATTTTGCGCTCTCCATTGCCGAGTTTTTGAACCGTCCTTGTGACCGTGTCGTTACCCCGGTCTTACAAGCCGCTATTCCCGGTAAGCCTCTTTTTGTCACCATGCTCCGTCATACTAGCCAGCTAGCCACTCACATACAAGTCATCATAAATTTCCTGCCTCTTTCAAGATGAATATGACAAGTGGGTTCCCGTTGTTCTTCGCGTAAGTTGGATATCGTGCATTCTTGGCAAAAGACTGGCTACACAAGATTTTTCAAATGATGACTGACCCTTGATTTTTTGGGTTGAATCAAACATGAAACAATGCAGTGGATTACCAAAAGCATCGCAATGAGCATCGCATGGTACATTCAGTCCATTCAGAGTGCATTTACATCGGCACTTATTGGAGGTGTCATGATCGGCCGGTCCTTTGTTCAATTTTGCAACTATCGAGGCATTGACTTGGGTGGTCTCATTCCAGAAAAGCATGAAGATACCATGGTGGATGAAGTCTTGTCCTACATTTTTGCGGCATTGGGATTCTATTTCCAGTTCTCCATTGGTTTCAAGGTTCCATCGCCCTGGAATATGTTGCTATGGCCCTTTAACTCTGCGGAGTATTACATTCGTTGGTCCATTACGAAGAAAACGGGAATTGAGATTTAGAAACAATGTCCAACTTGTCAGCAATCCGCAGCAGCAATCACAGTGGTCTACTGGGGCAGCCAGATACACTGCACATAACAGACGGACAGGTCTAAGCAACAAGCAAGCATATTATAGTTTCCGTGGAACCGGTCTTCAATTAGATTTCGACAAGTTGGACTTGGCTGCAGGTTGGGCGGATGACAGACTAGCATATTTTTAGATGATAGACTATGGTCAACTGGGTTGGCGAGAGAAGCCTTCACCTGGGGCCGTCAGATACACCGCATTCTACTCAGGTAGTTCGCCATGTAAAGGTCGGTACCTCGGCATCAGAGAAAGCAAGAGGTCGGTTGAGAAGGCAGAAATAGCTTTGTATTTGGCCCAATCACAATTCCTCCAACTGAAACAAAGGACCAAGATTCTAATTTGACACAATAACAGGGAGGAATAAACTGCAACTTTGCGGTTGGCGCGAGTGGAGCGGCCGATGCCTTGCATGCCGTCAATGCTCAATTGGAACAGTACGGGCCTTCCTCTTAAATCTCATTGCCTTGGCCCTCATGCAAAAGCGATCGCACGGGGATGCCGAACAACGACTGCAAGAGTGCTTGCGGGATTTTCCCCGATACATCCTTCCGGATACCCTGTTTCGCAGCACCCGCAAAAGCCCACGGCCCCGTGGCTCACTCAAATGAAATGCACGTATCCGTTGCATTCCGTTTGTGCAGGAGTGGATCCAGTGCAGGCAGCCTTGATCGTGATGTGGGGAAAAGTGCAAGGGCAGAGAGATAATGCGAAGGCTCCTTCGCTGCGCAAGTTCGCAGCTGCTCCTCGAGTTTCTTGCCGCCACCTCGTCTGTTTTGTGAATTTTAGCACCATATTACTTCACGTCTACTCATGAATATGCATTGTGATCTTGCGAACACACGTTGCCAACCTTGCCATTAGACATTGATCTTGATGATGTTATGCGGCGTGGCAAGCGGTGGCCCAACTGTTGAAATCAAAGAGCATGGAAGGCCCTGCGGCTTGAATTGAACCCCTCAAGTGATGTGCTGTCCCTTGAGCTCGAAGAAAGCTGGCAGATCAATCAATGTACTTGGACAGCTCCACACCTGCGCAAAACTCGCGGAAACATTCCATTCCCTCCCTTGATTTGTCAATCTCAATCACCTTTTTCGGAAGCTTCCGTTCTCCCTCAAACTCTTCTTCCACCTCGACGATGACCTTTCCAGCCACTGAGAATGTTGCAGAATCACACCTGCCCCCCTGCTTGGATTTGTTTCGTAATTTCATGCGTTGTTGGACAAGAGACTCCACAAAAAAGGTGCAGTTGTCCTCCAGCCCCTCCACCAGAATAAACCCTGGGTACCCAACTTTGATGTATCCACCGAGATTGTAATGACTTGCAGTCATCTTTACAAAGTTTATCTTTTCCCCATCCACCAAATGATGCGTCGAAAGCAGAAGCCGAGCCATCTGGAGGCTGCCATTGGTAGCTCCTGCTGCCGGTAAGCAAGGTTTTCCGGATGCATCCGCTGGAAGACGCTTGGCTTGAATCCCATGCCATTCATTCTGAACCCATTCATCGGCAGTTTGAAAGACATTAAAGAGTGCTTCGGATCCAATCGATCCATTGGCTTCCCAACGACAAACATTCACAAGATCCGGCAGTGCGTCCATGGTGACTTTGCGCGCCGCAACACTGGGACTTATCTCCGGAGCCAGTGATGCTTCCACTTCTAGAGGCGCCACGGATGGATATCCCTCCGGCATAGACAAGATCAAGTGGACATCGACCACTTCATGGTTGCGATCCATTTCGAGGTGCAGAGTGCGTGTCACTCTGCGCTCGTCCGAGTCCACTTGAAGCTCGCCTTCACCAAAGGATGCCAGAAGGAAATCAATCTCGGTGGTATCATCCACCATGTCGCCGCCTTCGTCGTCCGACTCGTCGTATGCTTTTTCAATCCCATGAAAGCGAATCTCCGTGCTATCGGATGGTTGCTGCTGTTGTTGACACTCTGTCTCTTGTTGAAACGCTGGTGGTGCTAACGTTTGGCCGGGAAGCTCGCACTCGAGTAAATTGTTGGGACCCGCGTTGCTGCTGCTCCCAGTAGAGCTGGCATGATTTCGAGGAGGCTGCAACACATGGATCTGCCCCTGTGCCTCCTCCGATGACGACGGCCGTTGAAGAATGCGAGTTGGCGTTGGCGGCGGACTCTGGTCCGTCACGACAAAATCTGCCAGCGACGGTTTCTTTTTACTAGTTTGCTTTGGTTGTTGCCCCGTTAGTTTGGCCAATTTCTCCTGGGTCCGCCGCAATTCCCGCTGCAACGCTTGTACCCGTCGAGGTTCCGGAACACTGTTTCGCGGAGTGGGTCGCAGCATTTCGGATCGTTTCAGTTCGTGTTGGAGGCGTTGTAGTTCGTCATTCTTTTCTTGGGTCATGGCCCGTTCCGCCTCGAGGGCATCTTCCAATTCCCGTTTTCCCTCTTGGGCATGACAGAGTTCCTGGGACAGTTTGGTAAAGGCATGGACCATATTTTTGTATTCCGCCTGTTCTTGCGCTCGATTTTCATGTGCAAGTTGCAGTTCTTCTTGGACGTGACCGTCCTTGTCCTTGAGTTGTTGTTGCAATCTGGCAATGGACGTTTCCAATGTTTGAAGGCGTTCCTTGTACGCTCCCACACTGTACTTTTCGGCTTCCCATAGTTTGGTCAAGTCTTTGGTTTTCTTTTCCAGTTCTTGACACTGTTTGGCTCGTAGATCCAACTGTTCTCGCAACATGGCAATGGTGGCAGCATCTTGACTACTACTTGGACTAGAGTTGTTTGGTATTCCTTCACTCTGGCTTCGATGATTCTTTTCGGCCAGTGCTGGTTTTTGCAAGAGTTGTATTTTGGGTTTACTGTTGTTGGACTTTTTGGAACTTCCCAGCACCAGAATGCCTCCCTTCTTGGTGGGTGTTGTAGGATTGACTGGCACGGGATTCTTAGTATTGGCCATTACTGTGGTGGATTTGATTTGTTTATTGTTGTTGGCCATTATTGTTGGAGTAGTAGTGGTTGCCTTTGTTTTATTGTTGTTCTGTTGTAGTTTTTGGAGGACCGTCGTAAAGAACTCGACGGGTTTTTGAATACTACTTCCCTTTTGTATCAAGTGCAGTGCGGCCTGGTCACACGCCGCCAAGGCGTCATCCTGTTCTTGTCGTCCCTCGAACCGTGTATGAAATAACACAGCGGCCGATTGTTCCAGTGTAAATTTGGTTTTGGGCAATGTGACGGGCGTTTGTTGCAAGACGGATACAAAAAGCGATTGTGGCACTTTGTTTCCTTCTTGGAGTGCCGTTCGTGCAGCTTCATCACACAACCGCAATGCCCGTGATTGCCAGTCGGGCCGTAAGGCATGAAAAATGGCGGCCGTGGATGGTTCTAGTTGGATTTTGGTTCCCGGCAATGTGACGGTGGAAGTTTGCGCGGCAGCTCTGATGGTGTCGGATAAACTCAAGCCTGTTGTTGTTTTGGGAGATTCTAGTTTGGGAGGTTCTGGCTTTTCCGTGGTTTGTTTCTTTTCTGACTTGTCTGTGACTGGCTTGTCAGCGGGTTGCTGTTGTTGTTCTTTGGTGGTCCTTTTGAGACATCTCGTGAGCAGAGTGCGTCGTCGTTGGTCGGTGAATTCACTTTTCTTTATTTTTTCCTGTCCGGCCACACTGCTCAACATGTGGTGATACGTCGTCAACGTCTTTTCTTGCCATGCGGCGGAATGAGTCCGGGCGAGTTCCTCCAACAAATCCTGACAGCCTTCCAAATCGGTACTCGTCAACGACGAGGGCAGTGTCACGGTGGGATCCAGACAATCGGGGCGAAAAGTGTTGTTGTTCTGTTGACGGCCCTTTTTGGGTGCCTTCTTGTGCCGATTGCCATTCTTGGTAGTGACGCTCTTATTATTGTTGCTGTTGGTTGTGTTGTTGGTAGTAGTGTCGTTCATCGTCATGGTCGTCATGTCCATCAAAGAAGAATGTCGAACGAAAATGGTCTTCGATCTTTACGAGAACACGTTGAGTGACATGATCCACGGCAAACGAAAAAGATACGGTACGATACTTCGAAACGCCTGGATTGAAGTTCAGATCAGTTCAACAGCTCTGCTGGATACAAAAATATCTTTCGGATCTTCACATACACCACCAGCCACCGCCACCATGCACGCAACTGCCACCACCCACTCGACACCCCAAGACGGAGGAAACAAGCAAGGAGATGATGCCCAAGAGCAATAACGACGACACCTTCGATGACACTCCTAATACCATTATCTCCAAGGAGGGGGGTGATATGCTTGTAGAAGAAGGAGATAATGACGAAGAAGAATCAAAGGATCAATTGCCGATATGCTGTCACTTGGACAAGAATCTCAAGGGCATGTTTCGAGTGACAAGGGCCAAAAGCAAGGCATTCCAATCGGGGGGATTTGGGGTCACTGTGTCCACAGAAGTGTCCACAGGACAAGAAGACAATGGAGACAATGACGATGATGATGATGATGACAATAATGGAGATACTACCAAGTCTTCCAATAGAGAATCCCATGAATATTTGTTTTTAGAAGAAGTCCTCTTTCTCTTTGAGCAAGGCATGCTGGAGTGTCACGACATCCACAATGACGACACGCCTCAACAGCAAGAACCTCCAGTTGTACTCACCGCTCCCACACTCTACGGATATCTGGAACCCTTTCACGTCCCCACCGTGGCCTATTTGACGTATGCGCATTTGCGACAACAAACCTTTCGCGTCGTTCGCTACACCGAACAACGATTGGCGCTACTCCAAGATAATGATGGCAGCACGACACGACACCGACGACGGCTCCGAAAAGACGTTCAAACGGCGCCTCCACCGACACTTGCCACAACCACCACACCGACAAAGTTTGCCTATTGCGTCTATCCCCCCTCGTCCCAATTTGCCAAGACGCATCCGGGCATGCCGTCCTTTTTGGTAGCTGTCACGCACTACAATCAATCCAGTCTCGACTATGCCACGGTCCGCACACTGCTACAACAAGCCCAAGGCATTCCCATTAAAATTGCCACCGTGTCCGATTCCGGAACCGTCGTTATGTTTGGCATTACCGACCATGGAGTCCCCCCGTTGCACAAAGAGAGTAGTACTGAAGCAAACAACAACAACAACAAAGATAGCTAGCCTCAAGAAACCTTGGGAGGCATTACCCTGGACTGGCAATGATGGGAACTATTGAAAATGACTTGAGCCTGACTGACTCAACTGAGGCGAAGCGCAACGGAGGGTGGATACTTGCTGCTCGTGCTGGTCCCGCAATACCCCTTTACTCGTACCGGCCATATACTCGCCCCTTGCTCCAAACCTGTCTGTGATTAAATTCTCCTGACCACAAGAACAAATTGCATATGAGTAGGCTACACAGCAGTAACCAGCAATAAGTCGCTACTAGTTGGGTAGATCTTAGTTCTACGACTTTTCTCTCTCTGCAAAGCTTGGGATGACGCCTTGAATGGGGTTTAATATTGGTGGAGACGTAGGGCTAACACTTTCTTCGTTAGATGGCCGAACGATTAGCTAGCCAAAATTAACGTCCCGCATCTCGTCCCGTTTGCAATATGACGCCGCAATCCCTCAAAGATTGCTTCACGTTTCTCCACTTTTCCAGATCAAAGTTGCTCTCTCCAATGACATCTGGTCGGTGTGTCTCCAAGATCAAGTGAATGGTGACATTGCTTTGGGCATAGTCACACAAGACACCGCGCTGGTAGGCTTCGTCCAAAACGGCGTACTCCCCACCTTCGATATCCATTTTGATTAGGACATGGCCTCCCTCCACCTTTTGCGCCGTCTTTAGTAACAGCGTGCTCAAGGTGATACCCTCCACGCTTGCTGCTGCTTGCACACTGCCATCACTCTTGACCACGTCCTTGTGGGCTGGCAAAATGGAGGAACCCCAAAAGTTTTGTGCCTCGTTGACCGTGTCCAGGTAGATCTTTGTGGGACCATCCTTGCCAGCTCCTACAGTTTGTGTTAGGAACCGTACCCGACGCATCGGTTGGGGCAACACATCGTGGTTGAAACGTTCTTCTAGAGACAGCAGCCGCGGCGTAAATCGAGGATTCCCCTCCACGCCATAGTAACAATACCACTCGGGCAAAGATTCCACTTGCTTCCAAATGGAACGGCTGGAGCGTATGAGAGGATTGCCTCGTTTGTGAAAATTGTCGTTGGAGTACCGGATCGTATCCAAGTCCAGTCGAGGAGGGTTCTTGTCCAAATCTTTACCCGGACACGGCTCAATGCCCGAATCAATAAACTTGCCCAAGCTATCACCTACGTTGGCTCCGAAATCCAAAATAGTATACTTGCACGGCTCGTCGTTGTTGGGCTCGGAGCTTGCACCCGTTCGTGGCTGTAGCAGCTCGGATAACGAACGTAAGAGATCTTCCTTGGTCGATCGTTCGTCTTGGCAGAGTTGCTGATATTGATTTCTCCAGGAACGCATCTTCTCAATCGACTCATCGTCATGCTGCCCCTGACTTGACTTGGGTTCTTGCTTGTCGTGTTGCAGGCTCAGATGCCGGCTTTTTGCCGATGTTGGGGACGGTCCAGTCCCAAACTGGGTTAGCGTGTGCAGAGCAACAAAGAAGACGCCCAGAGTAGCCACATATGCACGCAGCGATCCTGCTAGTGTCATTGTTACTGTTGTTGTGGTTTTCGCCGTCGTCTGGGTATTGTCTCCAAACAAGGAGTTGTGGTTCTTGGAATGTGAGTGCTCCAGACGTTTTTTGGCGCACCTCGAACCTCGAGGTGCTCGAGAAGTGGTGGCAAGGCTCGCGTTCCGAAGATACGGTCCTCACAGCAAACAGCCAAACACCTCGACAATGGTCCATCGTTCGACACAGAGAGCAGTGGTCAAGTGCTTGTGCTTAGCCGCTGCTATTCGACTGCTAGTTGGGAACATTCGGTTTTCTGGCGGACGATCTATCAGCATTCTTACATCATACTTGAACGAAGCCGTGCTGCCGCCTTCGACGACTGTCGCCTCCCGTCCGGTGGATGTGCTGCTGCCCAATAATAACAGTGCCGCGGCTGACACAAGATTTTACCTGATTCCTACGCCTGAAGTCACTGACTGGCTGCTTGGCAATTTCTCGGATGAAGGCTATCACTTCTACGATCGCGCTTTGAACGAGGACCAGGCCGAGCTTTGGTTGTACCGATCTCTCCAGCTGCATCCAAGTCGGACGACCGACCCCGAAAGAGCCGATGTCTTTGTCATTTGTGGGCTCCTCCACTGGAATTATCATCGAAATAATAATCGATCCATCAAACGACATCCACAACGAAACACACGAGCTGATCTGACGCAGGGTAGCTTTGATGCCAAGGCATTTGCCGATGCAGTGGTACAACGAGTCACGGACCGGACCAAACCTCACCTAGTAGCTATCCCCACCACAAACCCTGGTACCAGTCGGTACATTGGGCTGAAAGCAATTGTGAAAGCATTGATCAAGGGAGGTGTCACAAATCTTTGGTCGTTGGGATTCGAGCGCAACAAGTTCTGGCAAGGATTGCCCCCCGATCGAATCATACCAATCCCGTATGTGGTACAGTTTCCTCCCAGTGCACGAAACACCAGTGTAGAGATGACAACAACTCGCATCGAATCTGACCCTGCACATGTACACAACACGCGGATACCCGAGTTTGTGTTTTACGCTGGCGATAGAAGGGCTCATGCAATCGAATGGTCTGGGTGTGACCGATCCATGGTCGTGCCCTTGGCAACAGAGGCCAACATGGATGTCAGATTGATTGACAGCGGCAAGCAGAAGAAATCAAAAAGTAGCAGCACAAACAACACAACTTCGAGTGCTCGACTATCCCAGGAAGAATACAACTACAGGATGGCATCTAGTGAATTCTGTTTGATACTATGTGGAGATTCTCCGACATCGCGGTCCTTGACATCAGCCATGGTCCATGGATGTATTCCCCTTGTAGTAGGAAGTCGCTTGAGAGGACTCTGCGAACCTCCATGTCGCAAGGGATGGGGGTGGACCATCAGTGGCAGTAACAATCCACATTTGCCATTCGCGGAATCTCTGAATTGGACAATGTTTCCAGAAGTGAATGAGGCCCTCTTCCAACAAAGTCCCGCAAAAATCTTGCAGGAGGAAATCTCCCAAACATCCGTCGAGCACAGGGACCACATGAGAGCCATGATGAATCATCATCGAAGTGCCTTCATCTACGGAAGGGGAAATCCTATAAACTCGACGTCATTTGGACAGGCGGTTCCCCACATCTGGAAGTCATTCTTGGAGGCACTGGATCAAGCATCTCTGAGAGACAGAAGTACTGTCTGAGAATCGAATCAAGAGGCGTTGAGGTCGTGAGCAACCTCGCAAAGCTGGCAGGCCAGCTAGCAGCCGCCCCAAGGGAGTCAAGCGCGTCCAGAGAGAAGGGGAACGACGACCTCCCCGCCACTACGGCGCTCTCGTCGCCAAGAACTTGCTACTAGAAAGAGTCCTTGACAACCTCCCTTGACCCGAGTGAGCGCATAGGCCTGATTACCATGCAGAGTTATACTCGGGTCGGCCCGGTGCTGTGATGCTTCTGATAAATAGCTAGTCGAACGCTCCCAGCAAAGCTGTGTATAGACTATGTGAACTAAATTAAGATGCATGTAATAGGATGATGAGGATGATGGAAGTGGGAAGTAGATTCGATTCAATGCTGCAATTCTGGGCCCCTCTTAATCATTGATCTAACAATCAACAGTCTTGTTTTCCTGAGCGTCTTCAGGAGCCCGGCCAAATGTTTCCAAATATCCTTGTACAATTGCTTCCCCTTTCTCTTCCCATTCGTTGCGGTTATTCTCAGCGTAGGAGAGATATTCGTCCGAGGAGACGCCAAAGATACCACAAGTGGCCAATTTCTTTGTTAGGGGGATGATATAAAAGTCAAAGAAGCCAATCTCTCCCTTGTACCAGCTTTCGGAAGGGTCTTTATCAATGCGTCCATCCAGATAAGATTTGTAGACCTCGCAGAAGAGGCGCTCGTTCCTGCGGACAACGGGGGAGATTGGGAAACTGCTGTCAGCAAACGTGTTGGATAGACAGAAGGGGCAAGGAACACATGAAACCTGACTAACCATTTCCTGTACACATGCCAGTGTTGCATCTGTGGCGTAAGCGGAGGAGCGGCAAGTTTTGGTTTGAGTAAAAGACAAAGGATGGGAAGGTCAGCGACATCTTGTGATTCAACTTACTGTGTGGGCAACATCGGAAGCTTGAATGAGATGCTCCAACACAATTGTGGCCTTCCTGTTGACGGCAACATGAGTTTCCCCGCCGTCTTCCTTGGCACTGCCATCGATGGCAAAGGCTTTGTCCCAGCGGGACTTTCGAAGGGCACCGAGCTCCTTGTCCATGATATCTGTGGCAAGGACGACGTTGACGACGATCTGTTCGTTGGAGGTCGTGCAAATAAACGGAAGCGTGAGTTACTGCTTGGGGCATCGGCGAAACGAATTTGAAGGGCAAGGCAGACCGTACCTGTCGAAAACGGAGGAACTCTTCTTCATTGGCATAGATGCAAGCTTGCAAGTCTCCAAACTCTGGCTTCATCAGCAGTTCCCAGGCCAAATTCACGCTGTTCTGTTCGGCCACACTCTTGTCGTTGTACTTGATTGCAAGAGGGCTCTTTTCTTTCACCAACACTGAGTTTGACACGCCTGGGTGATCACTGTGTTCAAATTGCAAGAAGAGAGAAACATCATCAGCTACGGCACAGGTATTGAAGTCTTAATAAAGTAGAGCCAAGCTTCACTTACGCATCGTGGATGAGGGCACTGATGACACAAGCGAACTGAGTAAGAGGATCGCTTGTGATACCTGAAACATCAATGACGACGTAAGCATGTCAGTATAATAGGCACGAAGCAACAAAAGATTCCAGCATGGCCCTTTTAGCGTACCAAAAGTGTGGTCGTGGAGGTCTTCAGCAACCCCAAGTGACCCTCCCTTGCGAACGCGCACTTCATGTGGGTTGATAATTCGAGAGAGAAGCTTGGTGACTGAAAAAGGGCACCAAAGAAGTGAGAGAAGGCTCAACACACAGAAGACGAATGTTTGCGGGGGCTACATACCTGACATTGTGACGTGCGACGCGTGCTCTGTTGGAGGAAATGATGGAAAGCAACATGTGAGGCGGGGGGCCACTTCTCAAATAGCGCATAGACGAGCTGAGAAGAGCACTCACCGAAGCTGTGAAAGTCATTATTTCTGTAGAGCCTTGCGACCTTTCTGACAAATAGGGCAAGCTGGTCCTGGACTTCGGTCGATAGTTGGACGGTAGCAGGGTCGACATAGTTTCGGTAGTTCTTGGAGTCAAACTGAGGGAGATTCACTACATCAACGACCTCGTCCAGCATGGGACCTTTCTTGTTGTTAACGTTGGTTTTCTCTGGCTTGGCTGGCAATTTCGGAGGGTTGGCCTTCCTACGGGCCATAATCTGTTTGAGAACCTTGCTCAAGATGTCAACGTTCCAATTCACCAAACGATTGAGCTTGGCCTCTTCCACTTCTTGCTGCTTCGATGGGTCCATGGATGGAGCCAAGTTCCCAACAAGACCAGCCACCGCATCGTCGCCTCCAAACTCGCTCATCGCCGTCCCCATGGAGCTGGCACCACTTGATGACTCGGCAAAGATCCTCAGCCAGTAAGTTTGCATCACCCCTACAAGTAATGTGATTGAGTGTGAGTCAATCGAAAGCAAGGGGACAGGACAAGCGACGACGCAGTACTAACCTTTACCCTTCACTTGGGCTCTTTCTGTTCGTGGACTTAGCCATTTTCCTTTGCCGGCAGCCTTGATAAGTGCTGCTGTGTCAGCAGAAACTTGGATTCTGTTTTTCTCTCCGGTGCTTTCCATTCTCGAGGCCATGTTCATGGTATCTCCAAAGAGCTGGAAGCGCCCCTTTTCTCCGCGCTGGTAGCCAGAGCAATGACAAGGTTAGCAGATGCGACGTCGAGGGTTTGACTGGCACAGGCAAAGCAGAGTGGAAACTTACAAGCACTCCTGCTGTCACTGGACCGGAATTCAATCCAATACGCATGCGAAGGTCTGCCGTATCGGGGCCAAAGGTACTTTCCAAGTCGTGACAAAGCTCAGTCATCTTTTCCAGGCAGTCATGAGCAAATCGCGCCATAACAGTAGCATGATCCTTTCGAGGCATGGGCAGCCCAGCAACTGCGACGTAGCAATCACCGATTGTCTCGACTTTGAACACCCGCCTGCGCTTCGCAATAGAATCAAAGGAGTAGTAGATGGTCTCCAGCAATGTGAACACTTGCGAGGGCTCTCGAGCACTTGACCATGCAGTGAAGCCAACCATGTCTCCGAACATGATAGTCGTGGCAGGAAAGAGATCCGCAATTGGTTTGCTGCCGAAAATGGTTTCGCTGGTAGCCACACCGCTCTCATCCACAGCAGCGAGGGCATTGTTGCCGGCCATCAGTCGGCTGCCAGTGTTCAAAAACGCATTCTTGGCCTTCTCTTCGGGTGCTGGAGCAAGTTCTTCCATGAGACGCGACC
>CAICTM010000268.1:0-65507 GCA_903772945.1 Seminavis robusta
CTGGATTGGAACCCTACCTAGTTCTCGACAAACAGGACAAGTGGTACAGGGGGGGAAAAAAAAAAAAAAAAAAAAAAAAAAAAAAAAAAAAAATAAAAAAAAAAAAAAAAAAAAAAAAAAAAAAAAAAAAAAAAAAAAAAAAAAAAAAAAAAAAAAAAAAAAAAAAAAAAAAAAAAAAAAAAAAAAAAAAAAACGGTCATGACACCTGGAGTGAGCTGATCACCCACTCCGACATCATGACTCACCTTGTGACGGATTCTTGGATCGATCAAGGCGAATTCCGCACTGTATCCGAATTCCTCAAGGACGACAAGGGCCATGTGTACTCTATTTGGCCTCGTGGTCAACTCCGGCTTCACGTCTTACGTCCGTTGATTTCACCGAAACAACCTTGATCATCCAACTTCGGTCGCATGCGGGCCTCACTGTGCCCGTCGCAACATTATTACAAGCCACTACGCACGCACACCATCCCCGCCCCCACCTCTACCCACCAGTTCGCTTCAAGCCGCCACACTGGCCCTTCCCCATGGTTTTGCACTACCCCCGCATGAACTTTGAGCCTTCTTGGAACTCTTCTCGAAAAGCACCAGCAGGAGAACGGTGGTAAGTCTCCTACAGTAGCTTCCGTATAAATCCCCGTGCCTCACTTTCAAATCCTCAATACTGGACCTCCATATTATTCGCAAACCATTCCCAGTTCCAATGCAACCAAATACGTCATCTTCCGTCCCACCTGTTCCACGAACCACGTCGGCCAAAGTATCACCTGCGAATAGTCAGAATGATGACACTCCACAAGGTATGAAGAAGCTGCCGAACTTGCTCACGAACCTATTACCGAATACCCCAGTTCCGACGAAGAGCGGGAAACAGAGGAAAAAGAAGACACCAAGCTCCCAGCGGAAGCGAGCCAACCCTCCACTTAACACACGTTGACTTCAAAATTGATTCTATTCACCATTATCCTGTATTAGTAGACAAGTTAAACTAGTACTGGAAACGGAGACGACCCAGGGGGCATATGAATTTATCCAACTAGCTGTGGAGGATGCACTAATCAATCATCAAAATGTTATTATTGGATGGTTACCATCACAGCACCGTCATGAAATCGGCACCAGAGCTGCCCAACCCAACAGCTTGATCTCTCTTGCTCCGCTCATCCACGATGATTGCCAGGGCCATGGCACCAGGACGACAGTTATCGAATTCCCAGGTGGCCGAGGAGAAGGAGGAAGAAGGAGTGACAAGGGCAGCCTCACAAGAGGGAGAAGAGGATGAGACCACCAATAGTAAGGTCCAAAGCACGACTGGCACCTCGGTTGCGGGCAAGGCGGTTCGCTTTGCTTCTGATGATGAGGAGGGGAAGAATAAGACGGAGGAGCTTGGCGTGAGAAGAGAGATGGGTGTTGCCAGTGGTGAAGTTGACGAATGGAAGCATCGCCAAGCCATTGTCGAAGCCATCCGCAAATGTGCTTCAAAGAAGCAATCACCGCAATCCTCTCCCACTAGAAAGGCTGGTAATAAGAGAACGGTCTCTCCCACCGCCATTCTCATCAAGAAGCACTTTCACCATCAACGTCATCTGATGAAACTAGAAAAGAGACCATTGAGACGGTCCCAGTCCATGCCCTCTCTCCATTCACAACCACCCCAAGTCCGTCCCAACGTCCAGAGACTGCTCCAAGCCCGTTCCAAACGCTCTCCTTCGGCCAACATTATCAAGCAAGAGTATCGCTATGCCTCACTGCGAAAGGTACAAGAAGAAGCCCGTCGCAAGCGATCGGCACCCCTCATTTTTGCCGCCGATCACGTCCTCGACCCGGATGTCTACCAGTTGGTCGTCACGCATTCCAAACGATCTCCGTCTGCCAATATCATCAAAAAAGAGTTTCGCTATGCCACGCTTCGAAAAGTGGAAGAAGACGCTCGTCGACGACGATCGGAACCATTGATCTCCACCAAGGGACTCTTGCTGGATCCGGATGTCTATGAACTCTTACTGGCTCATTCCAGACGCTCCCCTTCCGCCAATGTCATCAAGAAGGAATTCCGATATGCCTGCTTGCGTCAAGTGACCAGAACAGACAACGCTATATATAGTTATGACATGGATGATGCCATTTCCGTGTCCACCATGTTGTCCACCAGTTTTCAATACGATGACGACGACGATCATGACAACAACAATCATCCTTATTTTGTCTATGATTGGATTGCCGAGTTGGAGGAACCCATGGTGGCGTATCCCACCATGTTTCCTTACTTTGTATCCTCGGGGTATAGTGATGCAGGACGGAGACTCAGTGGATCCACCTTGGGGACACGGCAATCCGAACTGTTCTTGTCGTCCTCGGAATCCATGGCCGAGTTGACTTCGACAGAAGAGACGAATGCATAAGGATTTGTGATGGTGTTCACGAAGAAGAAGAAGAAGAAGAGAGGGATAGCAAGCTTGATCTAACAAGCAACGAACCGAATTGTTGTGGGGATAGAATGTAGATGTTGGAGTAGAGTACTGTGAATAATACCGTAGTTTTAGAAGCGGACTGGCAAGTTGCAATCATTCATTTTAGGATATCAGCTATGGTCGTTATTAGCTAGGTCCAAGAAATAGGACTCCACAGAAGGACCAGGATTTGAGCCAAGACAGGTCCTTACTCGAGGATAGAGCACTCGGGTTCCTGGGGCAGGTTAAAGGGGCATTTCACCCACTGGACCAGCCCGTGCTGCTGCCGTCGGCGGCACTGCTACTAACTACTCTACGTACTGCTATTGGTGTCCACACTTCTGTCGTCCGAATCTTCCTCATCTTCCTCATGAGGGCAGCCATTGTCACGTAGCCACTGGATCACTTACTTTGCTGTGGTCATTCAGTTCTGCATCAAAAAATGTCTCTGCATTCCATAGCCCTTTTTGCTTGATATTTGCTGTCATTCTTGCATGCGCGCAGACCTCCACATACGGTAACCAATGTTATCCGGACTGCACGTGGCATCTAGCAGGGTCCCTGGGTGACCGACTATGACTGGCTACAAAGGAAAGACAGACAGAGAGCTCTCGACTGCGGCTGGCTACAAAGCAAACACTGCAGGAGTTGCCTCAGGTACTTCATGATTCAATTCAAAAAATGCAGCCACACACAGAGACGAACAGAAAAGAGGTGGCATGATGAAGAACAGATTCACAAAAAGTGCTCTACCCGCGTAGGACAATGCAGTCTATTATAAGTCAATTTCTAACATTACCAATGAAGCCACCAATGATGTTAGTGCCCTTCATCATTAGACCCAGGGCAGTCCATTAGACCCAGGGCAGTCATTGTCACGCAGCCACTGGATCACTTCCGTTTGGCTAAACATGCAAGCAGTTTGATATGTCCCTTCATTCCATGGACAACCAATCTCACGAGCCCACTTCAACGTTTCTAAATGTCCACCTGCAGCAGCTTCTTCACATGTCTGTTCATCCCATGGACAACCGTTTTTATGAGCCCACTTTAGAACTTCCAAATGTCCATTTCCAGCAGCAGACCAGCATGTACTATATGTACTCCATGGACAACCATTTTCACGAGCCCACTTCCAAAATTTCCAATTGTCCATTTCGAGCAGCATTTGAGCATGTCTCTGCATTCGTAGCAATGGTCTACTAGTATGGGGGTCCGCTTCAGCTTGTACTGCCACCGGTACGGTAGGGGGTTAGAGGTTGGATACCTGGTACGGGGGTTTAGAGTAGTTGGGGGGGTAGTGTAGGGAAGTTTGCTTCTGACTAGCCGTAGTGCCACTACCACTAGCTAGCTACTGTAGCCACAGTTGCAGCTGCTTAGAAGCGAACAACAATATTATTCTGCCGAAAGCAACGCCACAAGCGAACTCGCCCAAAAAGCAAGACTGGCTTCTTTCTCATTTCTTTTCTCGTGGTCCCTTCTATCCTTGCGTCTGGAAAGGGTTTGTTGTTCCTCTATCCATACTTTGTGCAAGCTATCTAGACTAGCTAGATGAGATGACCCGTCGAAGTTTGGCACTGGCGACTGGCTCGGATATTGCCGAGGAAGGAGATCCCGAGGATACCACCACTGCCGCCTCTACTATCGGTACAGACCATGCGACTGCAAATCACCCCGAGAAATGGTGCATTTCCTTTGAGCAGCTCTTGGAGATTGCCGCATTGGCGGAACAACACTTTGGATCCGACCGATACCCGCGACAGACCATGCGGGATGTCTGTCGGGAAATTGTGGTGCCGCAGTGTGCTCGTACGGGCAAGTCGTTTGCCTTGGGACTCAATCCACAAGGTCTGGATATTGGTGCCTATGTCACACACAGGTTAGTGGGTTGGTCCAGGAATTCTGTATTGTATTGCGTGTTGTTTGTCACGCTCACACATGTCGCTTGCTTTAACCCTGCCTGCCTACACTGCAGCTGGGATGGTTATTTTGCCGAGTTTGTGGCATCGATAGTGACCGCCTTCAAGTGCAAACCTCGCAAACCCAATCTCTGGATTTGCAGTTTTTCTCTGATGCAAAGTGACAATGACAAAGTGATCCAGAATCAAATTCATACCAGTGAAGGACTCGCCCAAACGCCATTTGCCAAAGCCATTTCCAAAGCCCCACTCTTTGTCTGCATTCGCAATTCCCAATGTTGTCTCTTTGGACGAATCTGGTGTGTGGCCGAAGTCTTTTTTGCCAAACAGTACGGATTGTTTCCCGATCATACATTTGTCTCCGGGCCCAATTACTTTGCTCATGTACACATGAGTTGTGTCGATGCCAGAGCTACTAAAACCCAGGACAAACTCTTGATTCTGAGAACGCTCCTCCAAAAAGAAGGAGATGCCGAAAAGGTGGATGCCATTATTCAAGAATTCCGATCGCACGAAACTCCCAATCCGCCAGCAACTACTACAACAACAACCAACATGACCCATCATCGATCCCAGCAAGAAATTGTACGACATTTTCTCCCTCTACTCCCCAAACACGGCAGCGTCTATCGGAAAATCAGCAAAGCATTCATACGAAGAGGCATAAAAGGAGAGTACATTACGACTACCATTGGTGGTGTCAAGGAAACCGATTATCAAGTTCAAAATGACACCTCGTGGATTGTCTGTGGTGTGGCGGGAGAATGTTATGTCTTGACGCAACAACAATTGGAGACCAACTACGATGTCGAGAATCCGAACGAAGTGCCATTTTCCCACCGCCGACTTCGCAAGGAAGGATACCAAGAATATTGCTCCAAACGCAAGGCGTGGGCGTATCAAGTCACGCAGTACGATTTGGATTGGTTCTTGGCGGCGTCTCCTCCTTCTAGCAGTCATGAGGAGGACACGTCGTTTGCCTGGGGGGAAGCACCCTGGGGATCCTTGATGCGCATCGAACCGGGAGATTATCTCTTGACGACGTATCCGCTGGCCAATGATGGGGTCTATCGGTGCGAACGGATCGTCTTTGAAGAAACATATGCCGAAGACGACGACAAGGCTAGTGAACAAAAACAACAAACATGGTGGAACTACAATACACTTCTTCTCGCGATTGGGGGCGTTGTGGTGGCAGGGATTGCAGCGTGGCGATCACGTCGGCAGTAATGTGCACAGACACGTTGTGTCTCTCACGTCCACAAGACCATGAGCACCCCCCAAATCGATTCGAATCAGTTGCATGGAACGAGAAGGATCTCAATGAGGCCCACGGCGGCACCCGTAATTGCCCTCGTGCTAATCGTGCATGGGATTGAAAGCCTTTCGCCTTTGGAGTTGGCCAAGCAAGTCAAGTGAGCTGTCCAGGACAGTGATACCGGTACGACCCGAAACAAGACATCATTAAATTTGTTCCCATTGTTCCTACCAGGTTTTGTGTGGTTCCAAATCAAAAGCTACCAAAAATCATGAATTCCAAGCTGCACAGGAGGATCAAACAAAATGCTCCTGGATAGGGTGGCTGAAGCACCGGTTGAACCACGATGATGGTAGATGCATGTACTGCTTGAGAACATGCTACTGTTGCGCTGAGATTGTGCTTCTCCAAATTGACTAATATGAAATTATTGGGCACCTTCAGGCTGATTGATCGAGCGATGGCTGGCTTTTTGTTTTGTGTCTACTGCTTGGCTTCGTACTGGCGTAGGATCAGGGGAAAACTGTCTAGAGGAAGGGGGCAGCCGTGAATTGCGATTCCATTCCATTGTGTCCATCCATCCCACAAGACCACGAGTATCCAAAATTGCACCCAAGCAACTGCATATTTGAAAGAATACATACATGATGTTTCAGTTGAGGTAACAACTGACATGCAACGACGAGAAGGGCCTCGGGCTTGGCAAAACAAAACGCACCCGCCCGTGCTGTGTCAATGTTGTGCTTCTCCTTTTCGTTCCCACTCCATAATGAGCGGACGGCCGACAGCGTAAGCGTTGCATGCACGAGCCCAGGTGCTAGTCGTGCATGGGGTCGTTTCGGGTCTTGAGTTGGCCAAGTAAGCGCGCTTCATTCCCCAAATGGTGTGCAATTCGTCTCTGGAGAGCTTGGAATCTTGGTTCGTGCCAGACATTGAAGAAATAGGCGTGGGGGAGACGCCGCCATGGCTGTCGTTCTACCATTTTTTCGAGGCAATCCAGTGCCTGTGAGGTCTCCCCCTTCATGGATAACACACCGGCCATGTTGTAAAGGGCATCCGCAATTTCATCATGCTGAGTGGCCAGTTTGAGAGCCAAAGAAAGTTCGCTTTCGGCTTCGTCGAGCCGACCAAGTCGCTTGAGTATGGCAGCGTGATAGGTAATCAGCCGAGCCTTTTCGTTGGGTGGCAGGTAGTCTGGCATGGTAGCTTTGCAGAGCGAATAGTAATACAAAGCCTGCTTGTCGGATTCTCTGCCGTTGCGTCTATTTGCATGGTGGAGACCCTGAATGAAATAGTCTTCCCAATCCTGTTGCTGTTCCGCAGCTCTATTGATGTTGTTGTTTGGTACATTTTCAAGGTTTCGAACCTTTTCCAAGACTTCTTGAAGCATTTCTCGGTCGGAGAGTTTCTTACCTGCGCCCCCTTTCTGATCGTCGGTGGCAGCACTCATCTCCTGGATAGACTGAATACGCGCCTGGAGAGTCGGCCATAAGGCGGCAAACTTTTTGTTCAGGGCTACTTTGGAGGGTTCTGCACTTTCGTCTACCGCCAGAGATTGGTTCGCCGCCAAAGCCAACTCCCAGAATCCTTGACGGTCCGACTCGACGGCCTGAAACTGAGCCAAGGGAAATGTCAATTCTGCCTTTCGCAACCCGACCAACAAGGGTATCACTCTGCCAATCTTGGCATTGCCTTCAGTTCCATTCTTATTGTTGGCCATCATTAGAGCTCCGGCCTCAAAAAGGATCCAAGGTGACTGGAGATTTTCCGGAGTCAAGCAAAGGATGCCAAATTCAGCCTCTTGCATGCTGCTTTGGAGCTCTCCAACCCACCACTGTCCTGCTTCCACACTGCGTGCGGACATCCATGGTTCCGCATTCGGTAACAAGTCTTTGAGCCAATCAAACATTATCAGAGCGACCTTCTTGCTTCGTTCGCCGGACCAAGAGACAAACACCTTCATTCTCAATAGATACTGGTAGCCACACGGAAAGATACGGATATGTTGGTGGTTCTGCGGCTGTTGATTTGTTGTCAGGGTGGGTCAAGGGTCAAGGGGTCCGTTTTGGATCCCCGACTGGCTAGTATCCACGATTCAATAGATTCTTCTGACACAGTGATCTGGTAGCTAAGGTAAACAATTTTTTTGATCCAATAGCTCTATAAGCGTATGAGATATTATTGTTAGCTTTAACATTACCTAAGCTATCCGCCTTGCGAAATCGAACTGTTATGTTCCGAATCGAATCGAACAAGCCAGGGGGGACAAACTGGGCCCAGGCACCGAAGAAATCCAATTGACTTGAACATTCGAAGATGGTCAATGAAGAATGCCCTCGTCCTGTAATACTCTAGCTAGCTCGAGAAGTGAAGTAAAGCTGACCATCACCAAACGCCACATACGGCCACAAGAACCAAGGGGCAACCTGTCGGTACGGTATGCTGGAACAATCACAGGAGTTCAACTACGCAAAGTGATTGATCGAGCCACACATGAACGGCAACAGAAAAGATCTTGAGAACTGGGACATCAAAGGGTTCCAGTTTCGAGAGTTGATCCACGAGGGGACATTTATATACATTTACAGAGCGTTCCAACACAGTCTGAGCCGCTACGTGGCAGTTTACACACTCTCCCCGAGCACTCGCCACGACCGGGATTGTCAACGAGCCATTGAACGGGCCGCCGAAATCCAATCCAAGTACGAGCACCCCAACATTGTCCCTGTGGTGGACTGTGGCCATCACCAAGGCGTACCATACATTGTCACACAATGGATGTCGGGGGGCTTGCTGCGAGATTACCTGTGGCAGAAACAACAGGGAGGGCAAGAACACTTGTCGCCTCAGGAAATGGCTGGAATTATCAAGCAGATTGCAAGTGCTCTACACCAATTGCATGTCCAGGGAGAAATACAGGGCGACCCATGCACGAGCAACATTGCAATGGATCGTTGGGGAAATGCATACATATCTGATTTCATGAAGCGTGCCTTTGATGAGACGTACCCCACTGGAAATGGTCAGCTTCATGGAATGCCCTCGTACATGGCTCCCGAGCGATGGCGTCACAGACCTTCCAACGCGCTGACGGACCAGTATGCCTTGGGAGTGATTGCCTATGAGGTTGTTACCGGGAGGACCCCTTTTGAGGATGCCCAGTCCTCAGAAGAACTACGAAACTTGCATTTTTCCAGACCAATCCCATCTCCACAGCTGTTCCGGTCCACTCTATCGGACAGCGTGTCTGCCGTCCTGGAAAAGGCATTGGCCAAAAATCCTACCCAACGATACTCGACAACACTCTCCTTTGCGCTGGCATTTGAAAATGCCATTATGGATACCCCCACAGAGATTTTCATTTCCTACAGCCGAAAGGATTCTTCCTACAAGAACAAACTCAAGGCGGATCTTGTGGCGAACGGATTTCAAGTGTGGACGGACGAGCAAATTGCACACGGAGAACAATGGTTCAACGAAATCAACGAGGCAATACGTCACTGTGCTGCCGTGATTGTCCTAATGACAACGAGTGCCGAATTATCGGAATGGGTTCAAAAGGAAGTTCTGCTTGCTAAGCGGTACCGCAAGGCGATCTTTCCCATTCTGCTGGATGGATCGGAATTCCCAATATTGATTGACACACAATTTGAAGACGCAAGGGATACTCATTCCATGCCAAGTCCCGATTTCTATCGTCGTCTTTCTCAAAAGGTGTATGGGACGTGTGATGAGATGGCTGCCCGGGGAACGTCGTGATCATGCTACTGAACGCCCAAACAACGACCGTACGTCTTGACAAAGAGGTCCAGCAAATAAGTAGACGACATCGGTCCACGATACCGGTATCCAGCGTTTGAGAGCCAGATCTTCAGCACGATCTCCGCTGGGTAACTGATGATTGAATGATTCGATGCCACCGTTGTCAAAGTTCCAGAAAAGTGAGGCTGTGTATAGTCGGATCGAACAAATGGTCCTTGGCAGGGTGGCACCGGTTCAACCGCTCTGACGATGGGAGACCATGTACTTCAAGAGGACGTGATACAGCGTACAGCTGCGCTGAGATCGCGCTCTTCCACTTTGACTGACTAATATGAAACTACGGGCGCCTTCATGTCGATCCATCGAGCGATGGTTGGCTTTGTCTATCCTGCTTGACTTCGTACTGGCGGAGAAGATCAGGGGAAAGCTGTCTAGCTAAAGGACGGAGAAGCAGTGAATCTGGATGTCACTGCATTGTGTCGTACCAAATACATATAGGGTTGAACTCTAGTACTCATGATGCCAAATTGTTTGAACACTGCAGTCGACACTCTGTTTTGTGCCACTGAAAAAGCAGGCCGTCCGGTGCTGGCTATGGACGTGTAGTAGTCTCTGCGGGCGATCATAGATGATGTTGCTGCCAGCTAGGTTCCCGAACCCGTGGCTCGGGGTGCATCCGGCCCTGTTCTGACATCAAACAGGCAGTGCAGATTTGGCACTGCTGGCATGGCAACGGGGAGAACCATCAGCTCCCTTGAATGATCTTGTGTTGTGTTGCAAGTGTACTTGTGGGAAGGAAAATCAATCCTGATCCTCCTTTTCCTTCAGATCCAACTCCATGTAGATTGATTCATGCCCCAGCCACGTCCAACGAGGATAGAGTGTTTTGTAGCCACGTTGCAACCAGAATGGTTTTGACTTGACATTTCCCACGAGAATTCGAATGGATGAAGCTCCCATCTCACGAGCCTTGGCTTCCGCCTTGGATGCTAACCGATCCCCCCATCCCAGACGTCGAATGGAAGGGGCAATCGTCAAGTGACTGATCCAAAATCTCCATTCACCTTGACCATCGTCGCTGGCATCTTCTTCCCGATACAACGTCACGCATCCCAGAGCCTGCGTTTTTCGCAATAGCACCCACTGACCAATAATCTCTTTCTTCTTCTGCTTGTTGTTGTTGTTGTTGGTGGTGGTGGTGTCGGACTGATGGTGAGACTTTTGGGGAGCATCCCCAAACGTTGTTTCGATGCGAGTCTTTTTCGACCACCGAATGTGAATTTTCAGGGCCGCCACCAACAGAAACGCTAAACATGAAACCCCCAGAAATAGTCCAGGCAGCACCGCCATGATGACATGACGATATCGGGGAGTGACAATGTGGGAGCTCAGGGGAATAATGACGGCTTCCAAGGCCACCATGCCGCCGACTACTGTGGGGTGGAGGGCAGTCTCGGCATACAAAGGAGGGAACATCTCCAGAATCCCATCCGCCCACAGAAGCCCCACTGCTTCTCCATCTCGATCGGAATCGTAAACATCAATACAGATGTCGTCCTCGCTCTCTTTCTCATCGTCTCGCATTCTGGAAGATCCCATCGTCTCCTGCTGGTCAACTGGGCGGGGAAAGTGAAGCGGTCTTGTAGTTTTACTAGCACAACAGTTGGCCATCTCAACCTTTGGTTTAAGAATCTAGACCTCGACCGGCCATGGAGGCCGTGGGGGCGGGTTAGGACGTTGCGCCAATCACTCAAGACTGAGGACTCAACTTGACTGTAATTCAGTCACTCCAACACATGCTTTGCCCTCTACCGGTGTGAGCGTGGACAACGCCACCGTGGGGGGACTATCGTGAAGCCATTTCGTTTGGTGTTGATATTCCAAGCCATCACAAATCACAGCAAGTACTCTCATAGAAAGCTTGTTGCCTTCACAAGAACACATTTTGTTTGCCATCACCAGCTCCTCTCCTGCCTTTGCCAACATGTCTACCACCAATCCTTGCAGTCCTAATAAAATGCAGAAACTGAACCCTGCTATTCTAGACCAGAAAGAACTCTGGATCAGCCACATCCTTCAATTTCTGGGCATGGGACAGTATGCCTATGTGGGTGCTGTCAACAAGAAATTCAACCATCTCTACAAGGAGTATTGTGATTCTGTGAAGAATCCTCCTACTGTCAAACTGGGCAAAAAGAAGCGTGCGGCAATCAGCACTGATACTTTCTACTCAGTTGTGTTTTACAATGTTCCATGCACTCGATACTGGCATGTGGCACATAATTCCAGCCAGAACCTCTCCTGTTTTCATCAGAATGATGTTTGCCCTACAATTGCCAAAGCTGGAAATCTCCCAGTTCTCCAATGGGCCAGCATAGAAGAAGAATATCCAATGGAGGAACGGACATGCTCTGCAGCTGCTGGAGGAGGGCATTTGGAACTTCTGAAATGGGCTCAGCAGAATGGGTGCCCATGGGATAAAGCAACATGCTCTGCTGCTGCTTGTGGAGGGCATTTGGAACTTTTGAAATGGGCTCGTGAGAACGGTTGCCCTTGGGATGAAGAAACATGCTGGTATGCTGCTCGACATGGACATTTGGAACTTCTTAAATGGGCTCGTCAGCATGGGTGCCCATGGAATGAAGAAACATGCAGTAGTGCTGCTCGTGGAGGTCATTTGGAACTTCTGAAATGGGCTCGTGAGAACGGGTGCCGGACATTTGGAACTTCTGAAATGGCTCGTGAGAATGGGTGCCCCTGGAATGGATGGACACGCAATGCCGCTGCTGGTAGAGGGCATTTGGAACTTCTGAAATGGGCTCATGAGAATGGGTGTCCATGGGATACAGAAACATGCTATGCCGCTGCTGGAGGAGGACATTTGGAACTTCTGAAATGGGCTCATGAGAATGGGTGTCCATGGGATAAGCAACATGCTCTGCTGCTGCTCGTGGAGGCATTTGGAACTTCTGAAATGGCTCGTGAGAATGGGTGCCCATGGATGAATGGACATGCACTGCGCTGCTGGGGTGGTCATTTGGATTCTGAAATGGGCTCGTGAGAATGGGTGCCCATGGGATCGATGGACATGCTCTGCAGCTGCTGAAGGTGGTCATTTGGAACTTCTGAAATGGGCTCGTGAGAATGGGTGCCCATGGGATGAATGGACATGCTCTGCAGCTGCTGAAGGTGGTCATTTGGAACTTCTGAAATGGGCTCGTGAGAATGGGTGCCCATGGCACAGAATCACGACAATAGCCTTCGCTCAAACTCGCGACCATCAACATGTTGTGAATTGGATCAAATCTAATCAAGCAACAGGGTGAAAATGAATCATGACGTAGCTGGGTCAACCGTGCTACTCGTCCATGCTGTTTCAGTAGAGAGTTACTTAAGTAAGTTGCTGTCCCTAACTTTTCGTTCATCACATTGGACCTGTCTTCGTAATTGTGATCCCAGTCTGCAGATAGGAGTTTTCCTCATTTGCAAGAGCTTGGTCTTGTCAATTGTTGTTGTCTTTTCGTCCTTCATACAATCCTTTGCCATCGCCATGGTCAATAATAATATCACTGTGGTTATGGTGGATAATCTTAGCCAGTAGGGAAGAAAATAAATACCAGATAGATGGGTTATGGAGCAAGGGGGGCTAAGCTAGTCAGATCAGGGTATCAGTTGTAGGCATTCGCAGGGAAATAGCAGGGAAGGCTGCATGGAACAGGGCAAAAGGGAGGGATCGGAGGGATTCCGAACAGATCGTAGCGTAAGTGCAAAGCATCGCAGAATTCCTGGGTGGCGAGAACAGGCAGTGCCATACGGTTGGTCGTAGTGCCTAGCTAGCAAAATTTTGGTAGGAAGCTTGCTTCATTCGGGCACCTTTGGTACTTCCGCTAGATCTAAATGACCACAGCAACGACAATGGGTTTCATAAATCCATCTTTCTCTCTGGTTGTGTTCATATATCTGGATTTATTTTCTATAGATGGTCGGTAACCAGAAAAGACACGGAGTCCATTTCCACATTCTGGACTGCACATAGAAACCCGATCTGTTCGCGAGAAACCTCGATATTACTCAGTCTTCTTCTTCACTTCGGACGACGACTCGAACGCTTGCACACTGTAAAACAAAAGAAAAGGCATGACGGCCAGATAGGAATCATAAAAGGCACGGCCACCAATGCTGGCAAAATCTGTGCAATGTGTCATTTCGAGCGCGTTCACGGCCAACAGTGGAATGTAGTAGGCCGCAATGGCGGCATATGTAAATCCTTTCTCTGTTTGAGGAATCGACAACTGGTCCAACGACCCGGCCACCAGAATAATGGCTTGACTATAGGTAAACGTCAGTTCCGGTGGTACATGCAACAAATATTGTGCCACAAGGGTCGCAATTAATTAATGGACATGGCCATCACTCCTGTCATGGAGAGTCGTTGCGCCATGACACGTAGTGTCGATCCAAAAGATGACCAGATTCGCCACCCACGCCAGTGCGGTTGGCTCCAATGACAACAATTCCAAAGGAGGAGGAGTTCCTCCCAACGCCAGCAACATGACATGTCGTGTGCAAATTTAAATTGGCAAAAGATAAAGGCGTTCATTTTGGCCAAGAGTTCATTTTTGGCGCGTGTTGTCCATTAATTAATAAAGTATATTGTAAAGAGGGCAGAACCGGCCAGACTGATAAAACACAAAATTTCGGTATCCACGCTTCGTTCCTCTGATTTATTGACGCAAAATCCTTGTGCACTCCACCGGCCATTCGTCATAAGCACCTTGTGGAATTCCCAGCATTGCCGCACTCGTGATGGCGAGGGTGAGTGCAATGCTGAGATAATTCAAAGCATCTCCCATGCCAGCAAACATGCTGGAATTTGGAACGATCTCCTTCTTCGTCGTTGTTGTTGACATGGTTGGTTGGTTGGTTGGTTGGTTGGTTGGTTGGTTGGTTGGTTGGTTGGTTGGTTGGTTGGTTGATTTTGAGAGTTGGACCTCTATGCATAGAAATTTGTGAGCTGTTGTGACATGGAAATATGGAAATGAATGGAACCTTGTTGGCAAGGCCTTGTGGGACGGACGGGGAACCAGGAATTAAGGAGCAGAAGTCTCTGTGCAGGAACATGCATGCATGAAAAGGCCCGACACCACATCGTGAAAAGTATCAGATAGATAAGCAAGCCAGCCCGAACTATCGTAATAATATATATCTGAAACTGCTTCCTAACCAAATCGGATCTGAATGGAACCAATGGGATGGATGACGTGCTGACCGTGGAAGTTTCAGTAGCAGCGCATTAAAATGCATGGCGACCGGACGCCACAGTCATTTAACGACCGGTCCCGTCAACAACAACATCCTGTTGTGGAGGCACGCAGCAAACTTGGCCTTTGCCTTTGCCTTCCCAATTCCCAAACCATCCTTGAATGCGTGTGTCTTTGTACCGTACATGTATGTCTCTATTTCTTTGCTTAGACTACTTACTAGTGTATTCCGCCCAGTACATGTAATACCATCCACAGACTGGATTGACTCGACTCGAATTCGCATTCATCGACTGACATCTACGGATTGATTACTAACAACCACACCCACACCAAGCGATTGGCAACAGCAACAACCACACCAATTGATTGGATTGGCAACACCATCATTCGACAGTACGATGGGCGCCCAACAAAGCCACGATGTTCCGGGTTGGAACGAATACGAGCAAGCGGAGCGATTGCAGATTCACTTTTCGGAAATGATGGGCTCGTTTACATTGCGCGGTCAATTCTTTAACTTTTGCGAGAATCCGCTGTCGGCCATTTTCTTGAAAGCCAAAGTATCGCCGCAACGGATTCGCGCCTGTTTTCTCGATGGCCATTTGTCCGCACTACTGTTGAATCATCCGTCGTGGTTACAAGACGTCGTGGAAGATCTGTTGGATGCCTGTCCCAATTTGGAAAAGTTTTCCATGAAACTCCCCAAGGCGTTGCCGTATATGAGACGGTTTCGACGGATTCTGCGATCGACCATTTTTCCCTATTTGCAGCCTATTCATATCATAGAAGGCGAGGAAGAAGAAGAGTTAGAAGAGGAGGAAGAAGACGAGGAAGAGAAAACAAGTAGTGACAAAGACGACGAGAAGAAGAGTAGCGAGAAAGATGACAAAGAGACTACTAGTACTAGCAATGAGAATGGCGACGATACTACTGCCAAGCCAAAACCAAAGGTAGTGGTAAAGAAGATTCAAAAGAACAAGCAACGACCACCGCCACCCCAACAGCGATTTCCACTTGGTTTGGAGATTGCCGATGACAAATTGATTATTTCTCCCGACATTGTCGATCCAAAGACGACCGTCAAACGACAAATCATTTTTGTCTATCGCGAACAATTGCGCATGAATGCCAACAATGCCGCCCGTACTCCGTTGGAACGAATCTGGAATTCCATGATTCAAGAAGTCATTCAAGTTTTTGAACCCGTCATTCAAGTGGCCAATATCTCGACCGATTGTGAACCCACTACCTTTCAAGCGATTTGTTCACTGCCGCAACTCCACAAACTCCATTTTCAAAATCACGTGTTGAATGATCCCGAAGTCACGACACTGACACAAATACTGGCCACGCGCAAACGCAAACGCGAAGGAGTACTACCATCGGCATCGTTGAAACACTTGAATTTTACCAACATGGCCATGCGGCATCACAACTTTACCACACTCTGTCATGCCATGGAAACCAATCGCGGACTCGATTCGTTTGTGGTGACGCGATTGACATTTCATACCGACGATGAAACGACGTCCATGGTCGATCCATTGTTGCAAATTCTCAAATCCAATCGTCATTTGAAATGGTTGGATGCGACTGGACAAGGTGGACCTGTCGTGGTCGAAATGAATCGATTCCATGTCCCCGGACGCCCCATGTTGGCCGATGGAGACAATTATGTCGAATTGGAGAATCATACCGAGACGGATGGACAATTGCACGGACCGGACGATTTGGGACAATTGGGATTGGATATTCCACCTCCGGGAGTCGATGGATTGCCCATTATTATACCGCCAGCTGCTGCTGCTGTTCCAGTACCACAACCACCGCAACGAACCCAAGAACAAGAAGACGCCGAACAAGAACAAAAACGTCAAATGGCACTGGCAGAAACCGAACGGCAACGTAATTTGGAACGATTGTATCAAGTCTTGAAGGAACACAATGATACTGTCTGTCAAGTACGCATTGGAGATTTGCAAGATCGACAAGTCTCACGGATGATGATGCGACGATATCCGTTGCCACCCAAAATTCAAACCCGCCTCGATATGAACACGTTGGGATTGACCAAGATTATGGATGCCGGTGGGTGTTCCTCCTCCAGCGTGTTGGGACAAGCACTCGTGTACGCCAAGAAACGAGCCAAGTCGGGGGATTTTAAACTGTGCACCAAGAGTGAAGTAGAAGAAGAGGAGAAACTGAAACAACAGAACGATGGCACCGCAAACGATGACGACGACCAGACACAAGACGACAACAAGAAAAAGAAGGACGAGAAACGAAATGATACCAGTAGTACGAACCATATCTATGGCGATGGCCCGGCTCGCATCCACGACTTTGACAATGATGACAGCGAATGCAACCTGAACGGGAGCAAATACGTGTACACTCCGGACGATGATGCTATTGCTGTGGGGCCACGCAAGAGACCCATTCTGCTGGATTCCTTGTTCTGTCTCTTTCAGGAACATCCGACGCTGGTCAGTCTCATTCCAGTGCACGAAACAGAGGAAAACAAGGCTGCTCAGAAAATGGAAGCGTAATTCTGACGACAACGACAACAACATGCTCGAACAAAACCCGCGGTTATCGCCATCAGAATCTGCAAACTCTTTGGAGGCCGCAACCTGCTTCCGGTTGCCTAAGTGTCGCTACGATGCTTTTTTTTGAGTTCCCGCCGTGAAGCATCACCCTACATGTTTCCTTCAGCCGATGCATGGCTGGCTACAGTAGCTAGCTAGCTGGTACCATAATAATACAAACTACATATTTAGTCCATGCAATAGCCAAACAGAATGATTTAGTATTATAGATTTGTGAATACGCAATCCTCGTGTTCGAGCTGTCTAGAAGGATCCACCACTCCACGTGTTGCGTCGCGCCAATGTGCCAGCCGGTGGCGGAGAGAGTTTCTGAAAGTCTCGAACTTGTTGGGCCAGTGCCGCTTTGGCTTGAAAGAGCTTGTTGCGTTCATTAATCAGCATGCGTTGTTCTTTGCTCATCAGCTGCGGTCGTCGCAGCAGATCCGAAGCACTGGGTCGTTCCGAAAAGGTAGGATGCATCATCTGTCGTACAATGGCATCCATTTCCATGGGGGTATCCATCATGGGCATCAACTGTCCTTGGCGAATGGCTTGCCATTCCGCCCCATTGGTGGGGAGTGGTCGTCGCAGACAAATTTCGTACAAGGTGGCCCCCAAGGAGAAAATATCACTGGCTTTTAAATCGCGATGATCTTCAATGAGCAATTCCATGGACATGTACCGTGAATCGCCTTCTTCAATTTCCTTCTTCTTGTCTTGGGACACTTTGGAAACCAAACCGAAATCTCCGAGTTTAAACAAGTTGACGGGTGGAGTATCGTTCTTGACAAAAATGTTCTGGGGCTTGATGCTGACATGATGGAGAGGAAGAAGAAGCAAACAGTGACATGAGTATTGACCAAGGAGAATGTGGCTGACAGTGCTGATGATCAAGAGGAGTGGGTAGCAAGTTAGAGAACCACTTACTCCAGATGAACCATGTCGTGTTTGTGAATGAACTCCAGCGCCAACAGCATTTCTCGAAGCAGTTTCCAGCGTGTTTCAATGGGCAGGTGTCCATTGGCGCTCTCAATTTCATTCGCCAGGTTCCAAGTACAGAGTTCCGTCTGAATGTAGAGTCGATCGTCTTCAATGAAAGCTTGGTGATACCGGACAATGTGAAAGGTTGCCGGGTCGGCGTGATCCGACAGGGCTGCCAGGGCATAGACCTGTGCATACAAGAGAAGTGAGATCAGTTAGTCGGCAATCAAACAAGCAAAACAGCAACACAATGCGAGAGACGATCCTACCTCCTTGAGCATGCGTTTACGCTCGGAGTTTCCCTTGGCACTGCGCAGATTGACCTTCATGGCATACATGCAGCCATCCAACCGTGACAGGACTTTGTAGACGACTCCAAAGGCACCCTTTCCCAATTCATCAATAACGTCAAAATCGGAGCGAAACCTGGATGTGGTAGTTGTAGTCGCAGTGGTGACTTGGGTATCGGGAGTTCCTCCACCACAATCCTGATGATAGCGATTGGCGTGAAACGGTCGCTGGGGACGTCGAATGTTGGGAGTTCCGGGAGGAGTGGACAAGTGGGCATTCTTCTTGTTGGGGGGTGACTTGGCGGGTGTGGGCGGGGGAAACGACAGTACATCCGTAGGACTCGTTTCATCAATCGGTGGTGATCCCGCCATGTAGTATCGTCGTGGCTTTGTGTCGACAAACAAATCAGTGCGTTTATTGTTGTTGTTGCTTTGTTGCTTGGGGTAGTGGACATCACCATCCATTCCCAGACGTCGAACCTTGTGTGTGTCCACCATACCATTATCTGGAGAGTCCAACGATGTATCCATACTGGCCAAGGAAGATTGATGCGATACGTCTTGTGGTGGTAGTTGTGCTTTTCCTACAGTGGGCGGGGAAGCGTAGCGTTTTTCGAGTCGATGACGAGTCGGTGGACCATCTTCGGGTGATTTGAGGTCAAAGGACATGGGAAAGGAGGGCATGGCCAACATGGTCGGAGTCTTGGCGGCTACTCCGTCCGTGTTCATGGGCGAGAATGGGTTTTCACTAGTCACGCAGCGCCCGTCCATGGTCAAGTAGGTCGATGGAGAGACATACGGGGATGTCAGCATGGAATCCGAATCATGGTGGTTGTCTTTCTTGTTGCGGGAGTAGCGTCCATAGTCGCCAATCTTTTGGAGTCTCTTGTTCATCTTTTGTCGTGTGCCCGGAGCTCGGCCAGGTGCAAACGAAACCGTCATTGGATCATTCTCTTTGCCGCTGCCCGTGCTGGGAGATTCCAATGTATCGTTATCGTCATGGTCATCTTCCTCCGAACTAGATAGGTACCCATCAAATGGATTCCGCATCTTCATCAACTTTGTAGGAGCGACTTTGCTGTTGTTGTTCATTGGAGTCTTTCCTCCTTCCGGCGCAAACATGGAGAAACTCAATCGCGTCCGGCTCACTTCCAACTTGACTTCTTCGGCGTCTTCCGCACCACCAAACAAGCGGCTGCGGCTGCCTCCTTCTGCGGTCCGCCACGACGCGTAACCATACGACGTTGGGGATTCAGCCTCCATGGTCAACTAACTTAAACTAACGTAATCAACAACAACAGCAACAAGGGATGTGATGGATGAGGGTCCTCTTCGGGGTGATGTGGTTTCGCGGAGCGCGATCGGTCACAGTCTTAACTAAAATCCGTGACTTGGCAGCTTATTTAAGGCAAGTTGGGTTTGAATCGGTCACAAAGCCTGCCGCGCACCTTCGGCCTGGCGTTGAGGCATTTAACGCTATCTCTAATGATGAATGGTCGTGCCTCCAGCGGCACCTGTTGCTTTCGATTTTTGCGCACCGTTGCAAGTTTCTCGTTGAACCGTGAGAAGGAAAAGTGTGTTGATGTTCCATGGTCTCATCAGAATGGTCCTAATGATCGGTTCGACTTGCTTCATAAGAAAGGAACAGTTGGAGCCTTCCAGCCCGGTCGCCCCTATCGATTCCAGAGGAGGACGCAAAGTCTACTCGAAAGAGTTTCTCCTCTCCAAGAAGGCAACCGGAACTCAAGGCGACCTGTTGTTGTGGCTACAACCCAAACAACAATTGCCCAAAGAAGGAAAGAGAGCGAAAGCGAAAGGTTTGGAGGCCTTTCGAGATCCTGTAGCACAACACAACTTTGCTGCTTTCAAGCTTTGGTTGAAAGGACTACTGGAGGGAAATTCAGCCGTGGATAAACATACATTGTGTGGTCTTTATCACGCGCATTTTGCGCATGTGTTAGAGCCACGTAGGATGGGTCTGATTAACTTTTCCCTCTTGCAAATGTTGATGGTGGTGCTGCCTGGAATCAATGTCTGGTCAAGGGTGAAGGATTATCCATTTTGCTACTTTGTATGTTGGGATGATGGAGGGGGAGATATCGCACTGACGACTCAGCCATTGGATCCACGGTGAAGATGATAAGCAGGGAGTACATCCTTAATTTCTTCCCGCAACTGGCTACAAACCTCCGCTATGCAATATTCATGTGCGCTGGCAATGTCTACCAGGGCTGGAGCCCAGCCACTAAAGGCTACCTGGTACCAGTATTCATCATTGCTTTCATTGGTGAACAGCAGAAAGGTGACTTTGGATCAATGTGGAACCAGCCCAATCTCCACCCGTTTCCGTGATAAAAATAACTAGATTTCACCAACAAAGACAACAGAAATGGAAACACCTTGACAATCATTTAACCACTCTAAACCCCATATATTCTAAAACCACTTCACGCTCCTTAACGTATCTATTTAGTATCTATTTTCTTCAATTACACAAAAAAACCTTCCAAATAGGAGACAGCACCCTGAATGCCCTACTAACAAAATTGGTCTGTGCGGGGCTTCCACCAGTGCCCAGGTTGCCAACTTGAAGCAAAGGATTCACAATAGGTGAAAATGTGGGAAAGTCAGTTTGTCCCCACATTTGGACAAGACCGTTATCTTCTAGACCTGAAGGAATGTCATCATACAAGGGTGCTCCAACAAGGACTTTAGTCGCATCTCCAGAAATGGCAACACTCTCTCCTAAACGATCACCTCCACCAATTCCATCAATATCAAAACCTTGGGCCCTGCTGATCTCTTGAAGGACCCAATCAGTGCCATCAAACTTGTAGATGCGAGTGTAACCACGAGGAGGATTGAGGAAAATACCTGCAGATCCAGCCACAAGGGTTTTTCCATCATCAGATAAATCAATGGAACCCCCAAATAGATCATCGTGTTCGTCCCCAATGAGGTCACTATGTATGTATCACAAGCCACAGGGGGCAGAGTCAGAAGTAAAAAATATCAAGTGGCATGCATATTTAATTCACAGTCCTCAATGCTTACCTTCCCAATTGGCCCCAAATTTCACCAGTTCTTTCAAAAACTTGCACCCTTCCTACATCTGTAGCCCCACCAAGCACGTCATACCCAGGAGAACCAACTGCAACAATGCTTCCATCATAGCTTAGAGCCACCGAATCGCCAAACCGGTCGTTGACGTTGGACCCAAACATTGCTCCACCGTCAACATCACTTTGTTGGATCATGCCAAACTCAGGGTTGTAAACACGGCATTCACCAAACCTTGTGGCTAGATTGTCAGAGAATCCAGATCCAGGAATTCCAACAGCAAACCAGTTGCCATCACCAGAGAGTGACAAGGATTATGGCACAGACAGGTTCGCCCTGCTCAACTGCGACGAGTTGCTCGGTGGGACGAAAACCAATCTCTGGGTTTTGGTTTGTGTAACCAAAACCTTTTCAACCAAACCAAAGGTTTTGGTTTGTGCAACCAATACCATACCTCATCCAGAGTTTTCGTTCATGAAACAAACGTACCACCATACCGGTACCTGGAAGGCGAGGTTACCAGGCACAGATCCTAGAGCTCTGCATAGCTCTGCTATTGATCGAGAAGGTGTCTATCTAATGAAATGGGTATGGTCTATTTGGTTGGTAATCAATGTTCTACATCTAACTAATTGAGTTACATCTATCTTATCCTCCACGACCAACTTGTGCATACAGAAAATGGGTACCGACACAGGAATCACCACCAAATCACTAGGAAATATCACTGGAGGGATGAATCCAATAGGAGGATCCATTCTTGTGTGTTGTCGTGTAGCCTCCTCTTGTTGCCTTTCAATGACTCGACGACGATCTGTTGAGACTATCGGTAGGGCTGGAGTTAACAGAGCCTCCGTAGCGGGATCCTCTCCTCTTGTTATCCGGAGCAGCAATGGATCGTTCGTTCAAAAAAGGACTCCTCGACAATGGTAATTCCACGGCCGTCAGCAGTAAGAGAACAGAAAGTAAGACATAGATATGGTTTTCTCTTCTATTCTGATACTGCAGACAACCAGAGACTTACTCTTGCTTTTCAAATTGCACCAACTTGGCCGTCATGGGGCGAGAACTGACTGCCATCCCATGGTCCACAGGATTCAATGAGGGATGGCTTTCGCTTCTGTACCAGAGTCAACCAGCTTGAGTGAGGCTTGGATAACAGAGATAATAGAGATGCGATCGATCGATTCGAATAATTAAAACAACTCACCTGTTGACGGCCGAGCTTTGAATTCTCTCCTGATTACCATAGAAATTCAATGAGGGAGAGAAGTCAGCGCTGTACCTTCAATCAACACTCTTGATAATAGGCTTACCTCATTGCGATCGCTTGATCGATCCGCCGCAACTCCAGTCATTGTTGTCGGCCAAGCTTGGACTTCTCTCCTGTTTACCATAGGAATTCAATGAGGGACAGAAGTCAGTGCTACACCTTCAATAATAACACACTTGATAATTACTTACCCGTAATAGTAGTAGTAGTAGCAGTACCGGTAGTGATCGGCCGCTCCTCCACCATTGTGTACAGCTCGTAGCTGTTGTTGTTGTGTTTTGGTGGATTTGTGTGGCACCAGATTTGATTCAAAAATGAGGTGCGAGCCAGGACAAGCAACGCACGATTAGTCGAACCAAAAGTACATTAGAGTTAGGTGTTTCAGTTGAACGTTATCTGTCCGTTTGAGCAGGGCGAACCTGTCTGTGTTCTAATCTGTACTGAGTGCCCCAACTCTGCATCAAAAATTTCTCCATACAGTCCAGAGAGAATCCCTATACCACTAAATCTATATTCCTCACGCTCCCAATCATTGCCGTTCCAGAAGTAGCTTGTTGCAAAGCCCACATGACGTAGAGTTGGGCTAGAATGAAACAGAGCCCCAATTGCAATTTTGTCTCCATCTGCTGACAGAGAAATGGCAGAACCAAACAAAATAATTGGCGAGCCATTCAACTCAACACCTTGAATGGTACTGCCTCTTTGCAGCCATATCTCTGTGCTTGTGTCGTATTGGAACACTTTAACAAGGCTAACAAAAGTAGAGCTGACAGCAACAATGCTGCCATCCCTTGATATTGCAACCGTACGACCAGGGCCATTTAGATCAAAACCTGTCAAGTCTTGTCCTTTCTGTGTCCATCCATTGGCAGCGTTCTCATAGACACGAGCAGTGTCAGTGAAATCTTCATGGACCACTATTGTTGTCCCTGTCTCGTCAATGGCCACAGACCATCCAAATCGTCCATCAGTATCTCCCACAAGATTTCCTCCAAATTGGACATATCCGCTGATGGGAACCAACCGACGATGCTCCGCGTTGAAGTCAATCATGTGCAGTGCATACTTTTGGGGCTCACTGGTTGTACCAGTACCGTGCACTGACTTGAAGAGAATGGGTGCGATGACACGCAGCATGATATTGAAAGTCGACAACATGGTTGATTCCACAAAAGATTCAATTCAACAGATGAGGAGACTCAATGGAGAGGAGGCAAAGCTTATTCCATAAGCTTTTCTGATCTGAGCCTTGTGGGGATCGAATGAAACTCGAGGGTTAGCGACGACAAGCATGCAGCCGTTCAACGTAACTCAAATAGAAAGGTGCTCCATGGCGACCGCAGATCGATCCGAGTATCGAAAATAATGAACAAGCTAAATGAAAGGGCCCGAAATCAGGATTTTAAGAATCCAATTAAATTGATCAATTCCAAACCTAAATATAAAACCGAAACCAAAATATAAAACCGAAACCAAAATATAAAACCGAAACCTAATTATTATGGAAAATAACTAGTGAAATCAACCCGAAACCTAAATATAAAATCGAAACCTAAATATAAAACCGAAACCAAAATATAAAATCGAAACACAAGTATAGATCGGAATTTCGTGTAAATCGCCATTTCGGGCCCTTTCAATAAATAAATAACTATAAAGGGAATTACGTGAAAGGAACGTCACTATAGGTAACGTCCTCTTGTAGAAAGTGTGGAAAGGGACCCAAGGGTTCAGGGCGTGACGTAGGCATATGTACCAGCAAGTACTTAGGATGGGGATGAGCCGGAGGAATAGAGGGATCGAGCTTGGCGTGAAATGGCGCGTTGAAAGTGTTGTGCCAAGTGGGTAGATAGATTGAGGGCGAGAGATTGGTGTGCCCAGCGTGAAGGTGTGTAGGGTTGGGTGTCGATGGAGTAGTTGGTGGGTGTGACTAAGTGTGTATCGGTGGTGGGGAGGATGGCAGTTGGGGCCGAAAGGAGTTGGGTGTAGGAGCGTGGGGAGTGGGTTGGTAGTTTGTCAGACCATGGGGGCTTCTGGTAGCAGGGGTTTAGAGTAAGGAACTTATCTGCGGAAGCCTGCGAGGGGTGCTTTCCTCCCCAGTCCAAGGCCACCCTATTACCGGTATCCACCTTGAACCTGCTTCGTTTCGTTTGTAGTCCAAAAGTTTGGTTTGTTTCATTTGATTTTCCCTTCCGTAACGTTCACTAGTTCTGGCTCAGTGCTTCAATGCATACAGATAAGTCCGCTCTTAGCCTCGCTACGAATGATCAATCTAGCCAGCTGGTTGGCTGCAATAGCTGGTCACGGTGGCGGCTCTTGATGTAAGGTACCGATAGCTAGCTAGATACATGTTCGTACCGCACCTTCCTCATACTCGTGGGCTTTAGGGCACCGCTCTCAAAGCAGTCAATCAGCTGAACTGGTTTACCTCGGCAGGTAAACTGCCTGAGTTCTCAACCCCTTTAATGCTATTTCCTATTTCCTATTTTCTATTTCCTATTTCCTATTCCGGTGAAGCCAAAGTATAAGGATAGAGATAGTCATAAGCCAACAAAACTGAACATTGATGGTTCAATACAAGTTAGGGGTAGGAATAAATCATTAATATTTAAGGTTAGTGCAATCAGCACAACAGCACAATAAGCCAGCAGGAGTTGTAAAGGTTAGAGTTACAATAAGGGAATGGCAGCTGGTAAATTATAGAGTAGCGGGCGGCAACACACGACGTAGTCGGGTGTTGTCGCCAGGGCTAGCTTAATAAAGAAGGTTGCAATGAGGGAATGAATGATACCGGGCGGCAACACACGACGTAGTCGGGTGTTGTCGCCAGGGCTGGCTTCAAAGATGGGTGCAATCTCGAACATGATCCTCCTTCTTCTATCTGTCTTTCTGCCGAGGTATCGCAGCTCCGGCTGACTTAAATCTTTTCATCCGTGCCTGAATTCTGAAGGAAAGAAACGGCAAAATTTTGGCATCTCACCCCAATAAGGTGCTCGGTGCTCGTTGATCTGCATGCTTGGTATGGGGTTTAGAGGAGGGAAGTTGTTCTATTGCACGCTTTGCTGAGCTTGGTAAGAAGAGAAGAAGAATCATGTTGGAGGCTCGGCTATGATGGCTGGCTCACTGTTCAGCAATTCTTTGGTACATGTTGCTTTGCCTTTTGGAGGTTGATACCGTACGGTAGCATTGTTGGAAACAAGAACACCAGGAAACCATGGCGGATAGCAGCAACACTGATGATCAGCCGTATGCTCTGTTCCAGCAAGAGCATCAGGGTGTCATTCAACCCAAACGTCGCAATCCCAAGACATTGGAGTCTCAACGATCTTGGTTGGAAAAGAATTCTCCTGCCTTTGAGATTCCTCAGGCGCTCCAGAGCCATGACAGCGAAAACAAATGCATGGGGGGAGTCCTCAATGACTACAAGAAGCGTTGGCCGCACTGGTTGACATCGGACTGGATGGATGGGTTGACTTGGAAGACCAAATCGGCGTCGCTCTTCATGTTTTGTGCCACGGTCACATCGACCGTGGCCTTGGGCGATGTGGCGGCGCGAGAAACAAATGGCCGTGTCGGCATTACCGAGTACCTGATGCTCCAAGGTGTGGCGGGGGTTGGTCATTCCCTCTTTGCGGCTTGTCCTCTTGCCATTCTGCGACCTACTGGACCCATTACGGCTTTCATGACGGATCTCTACGCGTTGGCAGAGCGCATGGACTCGATCAACTATTATTCTCTCTTATCCTGGGTGGGATTCTTTGTCGGTTTTTATCTCATTCTCATTGCCGCTTTTGGATGGTCCAAGTACATTGTGCTTTGTACACGGTTTCTGCATGATATCTATGCCGTCTTTGTCTGTACCATTTACATTAGTGATGGAATCATTGGTGTTGTGGAACGCTTCGACAATGTAAGCAATGGGGGGGGGGGGGGGCGGAAGCTCCACACAATTAGTTGGGTCCTCACTTACGCGTTGTTTCTCATTCAACCTGCTGCTGCGGTACCACAGGTTGAGTGGGCATCAGCCTTCTTTGCTTTTTATCTCGCACTCTTCTGTATCATCTTTTCACTTGGTTTCTACTACGTGGATCGGTCCACCATTCTCAATCAAAGGTGGCGTCATACTATTGCAGATTATGCCGTCCCATTGGCAGTGGTGCTTTGTGTTACCATTAGCTATTCTGTCAAGGACCATGTCGAAGTAGACCGCATCTCCATGCCACGAAACTTTGAACCAACCTATCAAGATGAGTACACTGGCGAACGGCGGAGTTGGTATCAGGGACTGGCAGCCGACGATGGGTCGTCCCTGTGGGTGACAATGCTGGTATCCCTGATTGCAGCCATCCCCATTGTCGCCCTCTTTTACATTGATCATCTCTTTTCCTGTATCTTGGGGCAAAAGCCCGAGCTGGGGTTGCAAAAGGGCGAATACTACCATTCCTCCATGTTTATCACCGGAGTTTGCAACCTGATTCTACCCATGTTTGGATTGCCCTTTGTCACGGCGTCTCTCCCGCACTCGCCACAATTCACCAAAGCTCTCACAGACTACGACAAGTCCGAAACACCGTGGAAAGTTATCAAAGTCCATGAATCACGTGTGGCGCCCATGGTGGTGTACATGCTGTGCTTTGGCGGCCTCCTGGTGCCTGCAGTCCTCGAAAAGTGCCCCTTGGGAGTAGTGAATGGCATTCTGACCTTTGTTGGTCTTCAGGGCATACTTCCCGGGACGGGAAACCAACTCATTGATCGGTGCGTTCTGTTGCTGACTGCGCCGTCCGAGTTTGTAACACGGGACAAGAATCAAAATGGCTACATGGAGCTGCCATGGAAACGTATCCATCTCTACACCGCCGTGCAACTTGCATGCTTGGCGGCTTGTTGGGGTTGGCGTTTTACGGGTCCCCTGGCGATTGCCTTTCCGCTTGTGGTGGTGGCCTTTGTGCCTCTTCGGTTGGTGGTATTGCCCAAGATCTTTTCCGAGGAAGAGCTAAGGCTTCTGGACTCGGAAGGGGATCAATCCGCATCGGTTTTGCGGCCCGAAAGCAAGGAACAAGAATTGGTCTAGCTAACCATGCGATCGGGCAGAAGATTGATGTATTCATGTTTTGACCCTTATCCATTGGATGTCATGCCAAGCCAATCTTGGTTTGTCTCCGGACGTTTGGTCTTGGGCTACGTTGGCTGCGACGAAGTTACTCTCTGCCCCTTGCAACCTAGTCTGATGGCACTGTGTCGTGTGTTATGTGGCAACAACCGGCACGGTCAGCGAGCAGGTCATGTCTTCTGAGATAGAAGCCACTACAACTTGCTTAGTCTGCGTGCACAATGAACCCACAGTTTAGTCCTCCTTGTATTGGGTCATGCTGCATGCACTCAAGTAGATGCGATCAAAGCACTAAAACAACTATAGAATTTATGTCCTACAATGGTCTAGCTTGACCTTTTTTCGCGGCGGTTCTTCAACCTCTGATGAAAGCTCACACTCGAGGGAATCATCAAGATTGTTACGTTTTCGGGTTGGAGCCCCGCAAGCAGCAACCTTGTAAGCAGCAGTTACTCATCTTGCGGTCCTATTGTTGAAAGCTTGTGAAAGTTTGAAACGAGGAGAGATATCTGCAGAGAAGTCTTTTTGTGAACTCTCCACGAGTAGGTGTCATATCTCGACTTTCGGAGCATAATTAATCGCTGAAAGAACTGGTGGTTATTAACGGATACTTTCTATCTCTCGATCATGCCCATGGGGGTGCCCTGTATCTCTCGATCATGCCCCTGGGGGTGCCCTGGGGACCCACATGGGTGTGATGGAGACTTGATCCAGATCATGATGTAGTTCCTCTGGAGTTGGGTTATTCTCGCTTTAGAAGGATAGTTTTGGTAATGACTCGATCCTGATTTGGGTTGTTCTTTGGGTTGTCCAGCCAGCTATTTGTTGTGGTGGCCGTCGTCGATGTGCTTTGTTCATTGCGGGCCATTGTCGAAGAGATTAATAAAAAATGGATCTCAAACGTGGGTGGGTGGCCAGATTGAGGCCGGCCGGATCAGTCGTGGCTTGAGAATGATTGGCCAAAAAGCGATCACAAATTCAAAAAGCAAGCAACTCAACACCCACCACAACAGCATTCAGCATAAGAAAGCACGGGACCGCCAGACACAACCCCGCACGCTGCAGTCTTTGGCGGTGCCAGAGTTGGGAGTAAATCAGTTTCCTCCCTGGCCGACGGCCCAGCCATGTGGGAGCCAATACCAATGACAAAGCAAGCAGAAATCGAGTACGATGGAGGCCTTGACATGTGGGAACCAATCGCATTAGAAGCACCCGCCAAGCCAGTTATTGGTGAATCGAGAGCCCCACCCTCCGAATCTGAGACAGGAGAAGCACCCAAAGAAATGTCGGATCCTCTGGTGGACGCCGTATCGAGTGAGACGGATTCGGAACCCACAACCGAAGACTCCGACCCGCCCAAGGAAAAAGGAAAAACAACCGAGCCGACAGAAAGCTGCACCGATGAAGACGAGGACACGCGGGAGCCAATCTCTAACGAACCAGTGTTTCCCAATCCAGAGCAAGCAGTAGAATCGCCGACCGGGACGGGGCTTTTGGAAACAATCAAAACAGTCATGACCCCACTCGGCTACCAATACAACTCTCCAGAGGAAGGCAATGATCCGAGGCTGGATTACATTGTCAAAACATGCGGCGTCACGCGTCAAGTGATGTTGTTTGTGAACGAGGAAACGAACGTATTCCAATACTACATGGGTCTTCCGGTTTATGTTCCGGAAGACAAACGCAACGATGTGGCCGTTTACTTGACGTACGTGAACTACGATACGTATATGGGAAGCTTTGAAATGAACATGGACGATGGGGAGATTCGATTCAAGAACTATTACAAACTGGCGGAAGGCGACGGGCTTTCCACCGAAATGGTACAAGAAGTGTTCGATTCTTCCGAGGAGAGGATGGAAACTTTCTTCCCAGGGCTGATGGCAATCTTGTACACAGGGAAGGACCCTCAAGAGGCGTTCAATGATTGCTTTGAAACAGGGGACGAGGCAGAAGAGGAGTGGGGCGACGAAGGAGGAGCGGACGACGGAGAAGTTGAAGAGGACCACACCCGACTTGCTCAGTAGCTCAACTGGAATAAGATAGACAAAGGTCAACAAGCATAAGATAGACAAAGGACAGGCACTGTTGCCGGTACCGGTGTGCTAGTAACAAGTTGCACGAGACTTTGTCACCATACGCACGCAGCGTAAAACGAGGTTAATGGGGAGAGTTACAATATGGGTTAGAGAGGATGGGGACAGAGAGGGGAGGGCACGAACGAGGTGATCAATTTTGTGCATTCACGTACCATTACTGGTACCGTACCGGTACCGTACCGTTATACCGGTGCCATACCAGTATCCAGTGGGAATGAATGACATTTGAGGAGAAATCTGAGATTTAAAGAATGAAAAAGTAGGTGTTCTGACGTTCTGACTGAGTTACTCGTGAGTCGTGTCCATTTCCACTCCCACCGATGCCCGACGCAAAACCTTTTGTCTTCGCTATGTTTGTTGGTTGTTGTTGCTTCTCGGCCATGTCATCATCACCGCCCCAAAAGAGTCGCTATCGTCACATTGAGTGGTTGTTGGGATAGTCCTGGTAGTTAGCCTTTACAGTTGGGCTGCGGTGGTATCGATCAACATGCCCGATCCAGTAGAAACTGCCGCGAGCGGTAACGAGAATGAAGCAACCTCTGGAGAGACGCTTTTGGAGGACGGGTTCGGCTCGGAAGAGACCCAACCCCGAACTTACGAGGCTCCACCGCATCAAGAACCGCAGCTGCCGCAGAAACTCTCTGATCCTCCCAGCCTTTGGCTCTCTGAAGAAGAACAAGATTGGGCTTTTGGCGTCAAGGATGCCATTGAAGGACTTCCCGATCTCGATAATCTGACAGACTTTATGTATGCTAATTTGGCCATTGCCGGCAAAGGTGATATCGAATGGGCTGTGGAGAGAGCCTACAAATTGCAAGCCGTTAGGGAGGAATATAAAATTCGAGGCTCCTATGAGGAAGGTGTGAGAGCCATCCTGGAGTCCTTTCAACTTTATCCTGATTATCACATGGGGTTCAGTTTCAATCCACATGATGGAAATGTTGAATTGGTTATGGATTTTACCAAAATGGGCAAGAAAGCCTGGAGAAAACCAGAGAATGTGGCGGCTAAAATTAGGGGTTGCTACTATATCTGCCATGCCACATTTCCAAGTTTTGAATCCATTCGAGTTGGGAATGTCCACATATTCGAATGTGCAGGTAGGAAATTTCTTTTCGATTTTTCTGGCTGATCAAACATAAACTTTTGGCTCCTCCTTAATTTCTTTAATTCTCCTACAGGTTACGATTGGAAAATGGATATGGCAGACTTGAAAATGTTTGGCAAGATTTCAGATGAGAGTCACGGCTCCTTTCCTTCCCACATACAACAAACACGATTCTTCAACACCCCCTCCATGTTGAATATTGTGGTTTCCATGGCAAGGAGACTTGTTCCCGATGAGCTTTCTGGTGGATGGAAAGTAGGCTGCCAATTTGCTGGAGGGAGATTGGACCAATTCTACATGCTCCCAGACAAAGCTGCCGCCTCTCAGAGGACCTATGCCAAACTATGCGAGGCGTTGAAAATCCGATACGAGTGCGAACGGAGGTTTTCTTTGGATGACGATTAGAGCCAGTTTAATAGGGTAGATACTGTCAGTGGACATTCACGAAAGTTGCGTCCCATTTTGCCGAGACAACAAAGGTGCGATTTGCCTTCTGAAGGAGGAAGCTGCGTCGTCCGTGTCCCTTGGGAGGTGGCAACTTCATAGCTAGATTTGTCGTTCTCCTGGGGTTGGAAAAGAGAAGGTAAAAGCAAAAACCATCATCTTTCTATCTAGGAAGAGTGTCAACTCATATTCGGGTTGGCCTCCAGGGGCACCTCGACCCTTTGCCTTCATTATCGGCCAAATTGGACCATGTCATTCCATCTCCTGCTGCTTTCGCGACGGTGGCTTCCGCGACGAAAGGCTTTACATCGGACAAATCTAGTTCAGTTGCGAGACGGACAAGAAGGTCTCAATTGGCATCGTCTGTGCGGTAGTGGCTCGAAGTTAGCCTCTCGTAGCGTCGCGAGGCTGTTTGGCTGCTTGGCTGCTTCTCACGTTTAAAGAATGGACACAGAAGAGTTGTTGCGGAGAGACTCGACTCTGGTACGTGGTTCACAGCGGACGTAGCCAAGTATCGACAGTTCGATACCGGTACACCAGCGAATGCTTCTTTACACGGCAATCTTCACCTCAAAGGACGGAAACGTCGAGCAGTCAACATGCTCTCGCTCAAAGCAAATCTCGACGCTTGAGGCCCCCCTGCCAGGTGTTGCCCTATACTAGTAGAGGTTTGCACCAAAAACCTGCTTCCGTGCAAGGAACCAATTCCAGCGATGCGAATTGGCCCAGAGCGGCCGCAAGACCGAAAGCGCATCCTTGTCGTGTTTTGACACTTTGTGCGGACATCGAACTCGAACTCGGCGTTCTTCAATACATCCGGGTCAACTGGCCAACGTTGCTCAAACGGTTTCTTGAGACCTGCAAATGGGAGACTGTGCTGATCTACAACACTGGTTATCGTATCTTCCCATCTCTTGAGAAAAAAGGCGAGCACTGGAATATCTACATTCCAGATCGTATCGGTCGCTGTCGCGAAAGAAGGATGCCGCGATATCAAAAAGGCAGTTCAAAGCATAACATGTACATTATTTCATCCCTTGACTCGACGGGCGTCTTCGAAGTGGTGACATGCTCCATACTGTAGTCTACTCTGGGCCCAAAGGCCCCGAAAGACCAGCCCACGAGACCGGAACATGAATGCGTCGCGCTTATTGCGACCGTGCTATTAATACGTACAATACCAGACGGGCTCTCTTCCGTTGGATGTGCCGGTAGTCACCACAGTATCCACGATTGGCACTATCGATCCAAGAATTCTAAATTACACATGAGCGATACCATGGCGCATCACTCCTTGCTTCCAACGCCCCTGAAGCTGAAGAATCCTTTCATTCCATCCAACACTACCGTATAAAGACTGCCTGCACAGGTGGTATCACTTTGTATTGAAACCAACGGGCCTAGAGTATGGAATTGAAGACAATGAGGCTTGCCCACTACTACTTCGTTTCTCTGGGACTCTTCTTCACGTCCTGGACCAATGCTCAGGATATCAAGCCCGTATCCGAAGTCTACCAGAATGCAGCAAATGACGTCAATGCAACAAATAAGGTAAATACAACAGCAAGCTTGGTGGATTTGTCTGAGCTTCGCACTGAGGTGCCCTTCTACGAAAAGGACACATTGACAATGCAGTTGATGGATGACCTTCCAGTATGGACAATCCACAGCATCCAGAAGAGTGATCCTGTCTTAGGTTATTGGTCAGGGTTGTCCCCAGATAGAATGGTGTCAGGACGGCTTTTGAACTACATTCATCCCTCAACTGGAATCGTTGTGATTCGAGGAGTTGTGCATGACCTAGCCAATGACATTTCTTATCAAATCAAGCCCGACGGACAAGGTGAAGATACTGTCACCAAAATTAGGTCAGGAGATTTGCCCCCTGTAGGTGACTCGAGAGTGCCCATATGGAGTCAGATTGTTACATTTGCCAGAAATCCATGGGGTGTAGCAACGGGGGTTGCGAAAAGTGTCGGCTGGAAACTCCAGTCCCTGACAAAATCTCAAGAGGAGATGGCCAGGAATGCCGTAACAGTGGACATCATGGTGATCTGGACACCCAATGCGGAATGCGCAGTTTCATCACAATCAGTGGATTGTTCCCTCACAGACACTACATTGGCCAACATGGAAGCCGACATTGCAATGTGGGTCGTTGAAACGAATACGGTACATTCGAACTCAGGCACAGGCATCACCTTCAATGTGGTTCACCAGCAGAGGGATACGTCGGGATATCGAGAGACAGCAGACGCTTCATGTATTCTCTGCGATCTCACGGACACTTGTCATTGCCAACTAGGATACATCCATGGGTTGAGGTGAGTTTTCTGAGCCTCTGAGGGCAACGTGTCTTCTATCTGCTGGGCGGAATCTTATCCGTAGCACGCTTCCCTCATTGCGTTTGCAGGAATGACTACAAGGCGGACTTGGTAACTCTTATTGCTGACACCATCAATCTATCGAGTAGCGCAGTTTGTGGGATTGCATGGATTGGCTCCTGCTGTCAGTTTAACGCATGTTACGGGTTCTCTGTCAATGATGCCGCCTGTACTAACAGCGGTTACGTCCCTGCCCATGGTACGAAAGCATTGATTGCCTTTCTTGACTATTTCGTTGTGAGTTCACTTATGGGTCCGTTTTTCTTGCGTGAAAGAGTTTGGCCACAATATGGGATGTAGAGTAAGTGAAGGCTTCCTTTTGGTTGTGCTCTGCCATGCAAGATATGTCGCTCCTGCTGTAGGTTTTAGGCTCATGCCAACTTTCGTTTCACTTACCGCTCGCAGCACGATAGGGGAACATCGTCGACTCAACAATGCCCAAGTGATGCCTGCACTAGCTGCGACACAAACTTTGGGTACCGTGTTCCTGGGCAGTTCCGAACGATAATGGCCTACAACTGTGACACATACACAACTCAATGTGATGGCACGGCAACGGCAAGCTGCCCCGTAATTCCTTACTTTTCAGGTGAAGCGGAATACAATGGAAACTCACTTGGAGGGGCAGAAAACAATTGCAGAGGAGCCATTATATCAAGCAAGGGAGCCATTGCTGGTTTCCGATAAGTCTCGTTATTACATTACAGCCGAGGATGGTACGTGTGCGCGAGACATGGCATGCACGGCAGAATGGTATGCATGGCGGCAACGGAAGCACGACGGCTTTGATCATTTTTTAGCCATGCCAGAAACAAGGATGGAGAACCCACAACCGTGGTGTGTGTGAAATAGTTGATTGCAAGAACCTCGAAATTGAAGTGCATCAGGTTACTAAAAAATACATCAAGCTACAAGCTTTCTACGTTCTACCGCATGAGTTCTCGTCCAACCGAACCTGCAAAACCAACAAGTGCAACAAGTGCACAAATCAGCATTACGCGAGGGCCTGTGTGGCTCCTAGTACGTCAGGGCGCTGTATATTATTGACTCGCCTCGTTTGGAGCGTGGTTTCTCGGCGAAAGTATTGACGCTCTGGATCTTTGGTGCCGCCTTGCCTCCCTTCTTTCCGGTGCGGTTCCTTGTCGTGTAGTACTTGATCGCCGGATCTTCCACAATTTCGAACCTCGGCACTGCCACATCACTACCATCCAGTGCTGGTTGTGTCTTTTCGTAGTCGTAGTCGCAGTGAAACTTGATATCTTCCAGTGTCCTGTTGTCATTGATCAGGGCGCCGACAAGACACCCGACAGTCATGGATAGTTCACTTCGTAAAGAGTCAATGCGTAGCTTCTTCAAAGTAGTGTCCTTGTTCAACTTGACAGACAACTTGCGAATGTCCATTGTGAGACCTTGCAGAATCAACCCTTCGAGGTTTCCATTCTTGAGTAACGATAGGATTGGTTTTGTAATGTCACGGCCCTTGAGGTACTTCTCGTCGTGCTTGTCTTCTGGCATGGTGAAGTCAAGGGTCAGCCTCTTGAGCGCGGGAAGATTCTTGAGTCCATCCAAGAATTTGTCGAGGCACTTGCCCCTCATTTTGCAGTTCCGTAACGTCAGGTCAGTCACCATGGATGTCCCCCACTGCTTTACGTTCGCCGTTGCCCACTTGCTGGACACCATGACGTTGTTGAGAATGAGCTTCTTGGGTGATCTGGAAATCAGGTATCCCAGTTCAAAGCTAGACATAAGAAAGAGACCTGATAGCTGCAGCGACAGAATGGCCGGGTTGTAGCCCATGCCCTGCAACAAATAGTCCATTCCGTTGGCTTGACTCCACATGGCAACGTTTCGCGACAAGGATAGATGCCGCACGGTAATGTTGTTTCGGAAAAAGTTCAAAAGAGCAGCTCCCTTGCCACGGCCGTCGAGTGGTGGGAATGACAAGGACAGTTTTTCAATGGTTCGATCCCCCATGAGATACTCCATCAAGTAGGCAAATCCATCGTCGCCGTAGGAATCGGGCTCACACCAAAGTGCTTTCAAATCGAGTTTGGGGAAAAGCTCCACTCCGAAACGAGACACTTCCTTGGCATTGAGCTCAAAGTCCTTCCAGCCAATCATTTCAAAGGAGTGGATCCCTTCTTCCAGTCGTTTCTCGATGATTCTATCTATAATCTTGGAACTCTGTCGCGCTCGAAAGGCAATTCCCAAGGGGCATACGCCTTCATGGTTGGGTTGTCGAAGACTTTCCGGGTACAAGTCAAGCAGCCGCTCCACAGTTTTGCGACGAGGGATGGCGTCTTTGCCTTGGCTGAGAACAGAATGGATGATCAAATCGCCTTTGTTGTCCCGTGCCTCGACGGCCATGGGATACTTGTTTGCCAAGAACTCGATGACATCTCCATCCGCATGGACCTCGCAAGCAGCTTGCAGTGGCTATGCATGTGTTCACAGCAAAACGAAGAGAAAAGACATACGTGAGTTGCGTAGTTGGTTCGATAATCGAACGAAGGATTCCTTACAAAGAACTTGAGTTCCGGGTGCTTGGTCGAAACGGCCTGCGGATAGAGCTGTTCGACTGCTTCAATGACTTGAATCCCAGCTCCACTGGTAATAAAGATACTCAAAGGCAAGAGCTTGAATGCGACTTCTTCATCTGCTTCAAACTCTTCGGATGCCAACTCGGGATATGCCAGCAGCAATCGCAGCGCTTGTTTACTGGCGGAACTGTCGTCTTCACAGAGGTCATCCTGCTCGTACTGGAAGATTTGAGCTAGTTCCTGACGAGCATCTTGGAGGTTTTGTTCCTTGACCATACTGTTGTACTTGACCGACATGTAGATACAGCTACAGCCGTGATGTTGTTGCGTTTTCGTGCAATCGGAACGTGGGGGTGGTTATTATAGTGTTGCCAGACCAGTTTGCTGTTCTGCTGTTCTTTTGTGGGTTGAGTTTCGATTTTTGGTGGACTCCATACTCACTCATGCAGTTTCATGGTGAAGCGCACCTCGGATGGGCACCATCGTTTAGGCAACCGGTGCGCAAAGAGATCCTGATTAAAAACAAGGTGCGCATCCCGAGAATCAAAACAATGCAGTACGACTGTACCATACCAGTACGGTCACCCGTGCCGCAGTCACAGCTCATTACTTCAACTTTTGGATAAAGATTCAAGTTGCTGTATCGGTACAGTACATCCTTGCAATGGTGCCCATCGTTCGCCTTCAAGTGCTTCTCCTATGTAGCCTCTCCATTACCACGACAGTAGCAAGAATAAACGATGACTTGCATGCTCACAGAGAGAGAGATTTGTTGACTTCTCTGGAGCAAGCAGACCAGGACAGACATCAGTTCCTTCGCAAGCTCGAAGAAGGTGACAGGCGCCGGGTTCGTGGCTCTTTTGGAGCACGCTGTGATGATGAGGAACAGAATCCCTGCCTTCCCAACCTGGATTGCACCAATTTGGGGGTTCCTCTTGGCAAACGCTGTGCCCCAGTGAGCTGCATTGCACAGGAAATGGAGCTCTTTTCAACAGGATTATGATATGGAAGCATTCCAGACCACCATCTTTGCAGAAGCGGGGATCAGTGAAACAGAAATCTTGGAAACCTCAAAATTGGGTTTGCCAGAAGAAGAAGGGTCTTCATTACTGTCCCTTCGGGAGCGGTTTCGCACAGTGGGCGCTGCTGCCAACCCGACTGCCTTGAGGCAAGCAATGCAAAGCCATCCAGAACCAATGCTAGCAATGCAAGGAATCTTACAAAAGTGCACTGCTGCTACGCCTGCTGTTGTGAGCAGGCAAGCAAGCACAAGCACAAACACAACAGACAAACAGGATGATGTCATCGCATACGGTGGCTTGCATTTTGAAGGTGGCCTGGCCTTGGATGCTTCCTACACTCAAATGGCTTCCACCAATGCCGATGAGATTCAATGGGGACGCATCTGTCTTGGTGGGCTTCACTTAGGTGCAGCTTTTGCAATCACTTTTGGAAGTGTCCCTACCAATGACCCGGCTGCAGTTCCCTGTGTTTATTGGTGGGCCGAGATTGATCTTCCTCTTCTGGTACTCCCTTTTTCTTATTCCATAGGCATTGGAGCCAATGGTTTGACTATGGCTGAACTGGGTCTTCTTGGGTTTGGCCTCAGTGTCGGCCTTGGAGGTTCCATGTGTGGTGTCTTTGCTGTCTGAGATCGGTACATGTAGCTAACTTCCCTACGGTACTCTAAAGAACCCTCCAACAATCTCTCCGCCCCAATGTTTGTGGGGGTTATTGGTTTATGTTAGGGTAGCTGCATGGTGGACAAGTCCTACTCAGAGTAGCCTTTTAAAATAAAAATAGAATTCTAGCTAGAGACAACTGGCTAGAAAGGAGAAGAAATAAATACTAAATAGATACGTTAAGGAGCGAGGGGGGCGAGGCTAGGCAAAGCAGTGGCTGCGGTGGTGGGTGGCTGGTGTGGTGGGCACACGGGGAGAGCAATGAGGACGCGAGCAGGGCAAAGCAAGGGGGGCAGGGAAGGGGGTGCATGGAGGAAAACCAGGAAGGACAAAGGAGCAAAATTAGCGGAAGAGTGCAAGTGCACCATCGGCATCCCAGAGAGAACGACGGTAGCTCATTGGCTAGAAAGTGTGAAAGTGCAGATCGACGTAGACAGTTCAGTCGTGGATAGAGATTTTCCAAAGCTAGCGTACTCCAAAGACTGGCCACATAAAGGGTTGAGGGCCCCAAAGATCCTCGTCAGCCAAGGAGAGGTTGCAAGCTCGAAAACAGCCAATTTTAGTGACGGCTCTTGGCAACAAGTCGAGTGACGAGTCGAGTCGAGTCTCTCTCTCTATAGCTTGCTAGCTAGAGCTAGCTCAGCAGCAACGGCGTGGAGAACACACTGCTCTGCTATTAAAAGTCCTATGGCTATTTGTTGCACCAGAAGATGGAAAATTGGACTTGTTGCTGGCCTATTGGCTGGTTGTCTAAACGAAGGGTAACCTTTCCTTCTGTAGAGGCACGGACTTATGACAACTGTTGGCGAACTGGAACGGGAGCGAGCCCAGCCGGATGAGACCTAAATGGAAATCCGTTAGGATTAATAAAAGAGGTGCGCATCCCGAGAAACAATCCCATACTGGTACCGGTACGTGTACGGTCAATGCAGTAACAGCTCATTTCTTCAATTATTGGATAGAGATTGCTGTATACATGCATGCGATGGTGCCCATCTGTCGCCTTCAAGTTCTTCTCCTATGGAGCCTCTCCTTTGCCACGACAGTAGCAAGAATAAATCATGACTTGCATGCTCACAGAGAGAGAGATTTGTTGACTTCTCTGGAGCAAGCAGACCAGGACAGACATCACTTCCTTCGCAAGCTCGAAGAAGGTGACAGGCGCCGGGTTCGTGGCTCTTTTGGAGCACGCTGCAATGATGAGGAACAGAATCCCTGCCTACCCAACCTGGATTGCACCAATTTGGGGATTCCTCTTGGCAAACGCTGTGCCCCAGTGAGCTGCATTGCACAGGAAATGGAGCTCTTTCAACAGGATTATGATATGGAAGCATTCCAGACCACCATTTTTGCAAAAGCAGGGATCAACGAAACAGAAATCTTGGAAAACTCAAGATTGGGTTTGCCAGAAGAAGAAGCGTCTTCATTACTGTCCCTTCGGGAGCAGTTTCGCACAGTGGCCGCTGCTGCCAACCCGACTGCCTTGAGGCAAGCTATGCAAAGCCATCCAGAACCAATGCTAGCAATGCAAGGAATCTTACAAAAGTGCACTGCTACTGTTACACCTGCTGTTGTGAGCAGGCAAGCAAACACAAACACAAACGCAACAAACAAACAGGATGAAGTCATCACATATTATGATGGCATGCATTTTGAAGGTGGCCTGGCCTTGGATGCTTCCTACACCCTAATGCGTTCCACCAATTATACTACTAACGTTGTATCGGAATGGGGACGCATCTGTCTTGGCGGGCTTCATTTAGGTGCAGCTTTTTCTTTCACTTCTGGAACTGTGTCTACCAATGACGCGGCTGCAGTTCCCTGTGTGTATTGGATGGCCGAGATTGATCTTCCTGTTCTGTTTCTTCCTTTTTCTTATTCTATAGGCATTGGAGCCAATGGTTTGACTATATCTGAATTTGGACCCTATTTGGGGCTTCTTGGGTTGGGCCTCAGTGCCGGCCTTGGAGGTTCCATGTGTGGTATCTTTACACAGTAGAGGAGTGGTTACTATGGCTTGGAGGGAACTATGTGGTGTCTTTGCTGTCTGAGATCGGTACATGTATGCATAGCTAATTAGCAATAAAATACCGGTACATGTAGCTAGCTACTGGTAGTACTCTAGCTAGTAGTTAAAAGAACACTTTCCCTCAACGAAGGCAATGAAGAGTCAACTGGAAAGTGACCAAGTGCACATCGACGCGCTCTAGAATCTTTCAGCCGTGGATAGAGTTGGTCCTCCAAATCTCCAACCTTAGGAACCCAAAGACTGGCACCACGGTGAGGGCAGCACCAACCAAAGAGCCAAAAGATTTGCGGCCACTCCTCACAAAGGAGAGGTTGTTGACACAGCAATCTGGCAACGAGCCGAGTGACAGTCTCTCTCTCCCTCTCTCTCTCTCTAGCTAGCTCAGGAGCAACGGTGTCGAGAACAGATTACGCAAGGGCACCACCATTGTCAGGTCTGAAGAAACGGCGAAAGAGGGCTTATTCAAAATGACCGACGCTACCGCTACGCTCTCCATCGGTCTCGACCAACCGAATCGGTACCGTCTGTACGCGTTCAAAGCGTGTCCGTTTGCTCATCGAGTGCGACTGCTGCGATTGCTGGCGGCTGAAGACGCCATGGAAGTTTCGTTTGCCAAAGATCAGAATGCCGACGACAAAATGTACGTCTTTGATCCACCGGAACCCGTGTTTTCTGCCACCACACTTAAGCAGGTGTACCAGCAGTCTGCCGCTCCGGACTACAGTGGCCGATTCTCCACTCCCTTGGTCATTGATCAGACGACTAAACAAATGGTCCACAACGAATCCTTGGACATCGCCGTGGCCATGGCGCAAAGCGACAATAGCAAAACATTATTGCCCGAGGGCGCCACCGATTTGGCCCAGGAATTGGCCAACATCACCATGCTGCCGTACAAATATCTCATGACCAAGGATGCCACGCAAAAACAAGACATTGTCGACCAATTGGAGGCTACGCTGGACAAGTACGAGAGCTTGTTGGGGACCCAACCGTATCTTCTGGGAGAACATATTTCACTGCCGGATTGCATTCTCTGGATCACGCTCATTCGATTCGACAATGTCTACGGTCGCATCTTTGGGATTCTTTCGTCGTCAAAGACCATTCAGTCCGACTATCCCAACCTGACCAAATACGTTGAACGCATCTGGAAGACACCGTCGCAGTCTTCCAAGACGACATTGGGAGACGAAATTGACATGCCCGAACTGGTCCGACTCTACTGGGTGTCACCCACCATTGGAGCGCTGTGCAGTCATGATCAATCGCTGCCTCCTCCACCCGTGTTGGATCTCTTTTAATTATTAAATGTGTAATTACTAGTACTTGGAATCAGTAAAAAGTATCGTTTTCAAAAAAACTGTGTAGCGACACCGTCCAACAGTGTAGGGCGGAAGGAAGTGCGAGTACAACCAAGAGCTATCACGTTGCATCCACGGCCATGATATTCCAGAACCCATTGCGCTCGCAATTATTGATGACAAAATCACACAGTGTCAATCCACCAATCGCTCTGTGTCGCATAGCGGTTCCGGAATGACGCCGGAGAGAGAAATGATTCGTTTTCCCTCGACACGGCTAGCTATATAGTTGACCGAGCTGTGAAGGTAAGTATCGTACTTGCCCGCCACACACGCAAGTAACTACTTCTCAGAATCTAGAATTCAATCAATTCCAGAATTGCATCGAGGGTCTGACATCAACGCAACCCTCACAAGATGCAAATTACTGGGAGCAATGCATCTCACTGGCATCGGGAGATAGCATCATAGAGTGCAAGAGCTAGCTGGTTATAGCCAATGCCACTTGCTGCCACTGCCTGCCACTGCTTCTGAAGGCTTGCATACGTATGTATTCCGTCGTTATATTGTTAGATTTGCTACAGGAGTTGCAGTGGTTGAATTGCAAGAGCAGTGACAGCCACAAAGTATCTCTGTGCAGTCAAACAGCACCTCTACATATGCCTTGTTTGGTGGCTCACAAACCATGCTAGGGATGGTGCCAGCAAGCAGTGGATTGCCAGCCAGGTGCAAGAACTCCAGAGATCCTGCAAGAGTCAAGTTGAGAATCTCCTGTGGAAGGGTTCCTTGGATGATGTTGTCTGTTAGGTCCAGCCACCTCATATTTATCAAGTTCCCAAGTTCAGATGGTATCTCTCCGTCAAATGAATTTGAACCAGCTTCAAAATGAATCAGGTTGGTCAAGATGCCAACTTGGCTTGGAATGGAACCTGAAAATGACTAGAAGGGAGAAGATGGTTAGTGTGACTTTACAAATGTCATTGTTCAATGCAGGGTTGGACTCACATTGCTTGTGACTGACAAGTCTGACAGATTTTTCATGTGTTGAGTAATATCCAAGAAGAGGTCACCATACAAATCATTATCATGTAACCAGAGCCTCTCCATGTGAGTGCAACGACCAAGTTCTGTAGGGACACGCCCATGCAGGTTGTTATCAGCAACAAAGAGCCAAGTCAGATTGTGTTCCAAGGCTCCAAATTCACTGGGAAGTGTGCCTGTCATTTGATTGATCTCTGTATCCCAAAACCTAAGCTTTTGCAACAGTCCAGTCTCAGTAGGAATTGGTCCTGTCAGCAAATTATCCCACAGGTCAATGTACCATAAACTCTGAGAGATGCCTATCTCTGTGGCTATCACACCTGTCAACAAATTTTTCCCCAGTCGTAGCTTCCCCAGTTGAGGCAAGTTGAAATACTCAATAGGAATTGTCCCTGAGATCCCAGTGTTATGGATCTGGAGATCATACAAGTTAGAAAGCAAACCCAGCTCAGTTGGAAGTGTACCAGAAAGATTGTTAGTGTCCAAGTACATCGTGTGCAAGGATTGTAACTCGGCAAGTTCTGTTGGTACAGTGCTTGTCATGTTGTTGTTATCAAGCACCAGTCTCTCTAGACTGTCAAGCAAGCCCTGCAAAGACCACAAGAATAATGACAGGATGAGTTTGGAACATACAAGCAAGTGTTTTGACAAACATCTATACTCACAATTTCAGTGGGAATTTCCCCTGTGAGATAGCCGGCAAAAAGCTCAATAGTGTGCATATTGGAAAGCACTCCAACCTCAGTTGGTATGCTTCCAGAGAGCCCTGAAACTGGAATGTAAAGCACTTCCAGGTCTTTTAGGTTTTCAATATTTGATGAAATTGTACTGGTGAGTGGGTTTGAGAACAGAAGGATTGATTCCAAGGTTGTGATCAGGTACAGCTCTTCGGGAAGCGAGCCCTGCAAGTTGTTCTGAAAGAGTCTGAGGCTTGTGATACTGCCATTGGTGGGGTCTCCCCAATCATGCATTGCCTGTCCCAGGCAGGCCCTCCCATTGATGAGTAGTTCTTCCACTGTGCCACAAACAGCCTCAGATGGAACCGCAAAGCCAGTGTGCAGAGCTTTTAGTGCCTCCACTCCATTGGTTGATGAGTGCCATTCACACTCATGATGTTGATAGCTCAGCCAGTTTGTATTGTTTGTCCATGAGTCTCCTTTTGTTGCGTGGTATAGTGTAGCCAAGGCCAACCTCTGTGTGATTTGCCATGGAGCATACAGTGTCAGATTGGGGTCTCCCATAAGCCAAGAAAATGCCATAGCTTGCGGTGAATCAGGCCTTCTGATAGCCTCCACTGTATAGTTCGGCAGAAGAAGTAAAATGGAGTCCTCCTGCTGTGGGTACATGTCGGTAATAGGAGTCTCTGTGGGGACAACGCTGGCAATATGTTTGGTAGCATTCTTGGACGCATTTTTTAACCGACTCGCCACGACCGTCACTGCAATGACAACGAGAAAGATGAGAACCATGCATGCCAAGTAGGTTCGCTTCTTGTTGAAGGGCGTCCTTGCTCTGGTGGAAACGGTGCGTTTCATTTCTTCTGCCCGTGGCAAGTTTTGGGGTATCTCGTCATCAGGTACAAGATTGGCAACCGCTATACCACTCTCAGTGTCTTCGAAAGCCCATGTGTCGTGAGAGCAGTTGCTGCTCGTCGCCGGGATAAACTCCGGAGAAGCTGGAGTGATCTGTGTGGGGGGCACGACGGCATATGCTCCAGGTCTGGAAGCTGTTTGATTTCTGGTTGGTCCGGTGGATTGCGGAGAGGGCAATGGTTGCACATCCATCAAAGCCTGGTTCGCAATAGTGTCCCTGGCGACAATGCCATTTATTTGTTGAGGACTCAACGAATCCATGTCCCTTCCATCTGTCATTCCAACCATTACGGAACTGCTGTTCCACGAGGTCGTGTTTTCCCATCTCTGGGTTTTTGCCATTGGGGCTTGTCCATAATTGTTTCGCAACTGCTCCTTGAATGCGTTGCTGCCGGGATGATCCGAGTCCACTTCTGCCTCTTGAAAGTGCTCCTGAGCTCCCGTTAGATTGTCACCTACTACATGTACTTCAGTGTCGTCCAACTTTTCCCCGTCAAAAGCCGGACGAAAACAAATTTCTTGTGCAGCCACTGGCAGACCTCCAAGATCATCTGCAGACTCCCTTGCTCCTCTTTGACCACTATCCTTCTCGGAAGAAGATTTCTTTGTTCTTTTCTCAGTTTCATGAAAATCCATGTTTCAAGGTCGCTGATAATATATATATGATTGTGGATGGAATAGTCGGTGGCTCGATTGCCGCTCTTGTAGCCAAGCATCACTTGAGGATGCGGATGGATTAACTACTGTAGTAGCTTAGGTAGATGTCCAGGAGGAGCTATACTAGACCTAGTACATGATGTATGCGGTACAGTATCATACAGCAAAGCAAGAAACACGGCTCACAAGCATGTTTGTAGCCTTACCGGTTACCCCCTGCGTGAAGCAGAACTTCTCTTGAACTTGAAACTTGAAACAAGGGAAGGAGAACTCGAGAAGGCTTCGATGCTGTTCGTTAGATTTTGCTAACTCCAGCTGTTTTCGCAAACGAGGAACGTGGAAACCTCAGTCTCGCAGTACAGTTGTACCGGTACTACATCGGTACGCACACTGCACGGCCTGCCTTAGTTACCTGGTAGAACTCAAAAGCGAAGCTGTCGAGAGGCTCTAGCTAGACACTACTGCCGTAGCCACCGGTAGGAGGTCAGGGGTCAGGGTAAGAGGAGCAATAGGTACTAGTAGCATGCCGGTACCGTATGGCGGTATGGACCAACGTCATATGAAAAAGGAACACATACATACGGAGACTTCGAATTTGGCTTGCTCGAGAGGGCATCTCGGCACGCACTGGGCAAGTGCCCGAGTGCGTAAAAGCACCAGAAGGTTGTAAAAGCACAGAGTAGGCCTTGGCGTTACTGGGACTCCTAATTGCCTAGCTAGTAGGAGGAGCCAACTCTCTGTGGGGTGCGGGGACCTTCCAAAAATTTAATGCCCTCAAAACAATGCTTCCATAGTCCATAGACTAGATCTAGTCTACCGCGTAATCCGATAGCCGCCGTTCGCCGTTGCCTTGCTTCCTGCTCTTCCTTTTGCCATTAGGCAGCTCATTATTAGGCATTATTTGAAGAGTGCTGTACAAAATTTAATAATGATGCACTCCGAGTCCTAAGTTGAAAAAGCTATACAGTAGGCCTTGGCGCGACTGGGACTCCTAACTACTACTCAGTACTGTAGCTGTGCCAGCTTAGGGGAGCCCAACTCTAGCTAGAAGGACAAAGGCCGCCGTTGCCTTGCTTTTTGCTTTGCTGTTTGCTGTTCCTGTTAACCGTTGCCATTGGACATGACTGAAGAGCACATCCATTGTTGGAGAGTTGTTGGAGTGAGAACAATGTGAAGAATGTCCTTGTTCGAAGGTAATCAGTAGACAGTAGACCTGTTAATAATAGGAGAACTGGATGGCAAGTAGCAGTTGAGTGGAGCGTCAAGTGGGTTTCAGTGGCTAGCTACCGAGTACTGAGTAGTAGGAATTCGCTGACCACCATGATTCCAAGAGGTTTAAGGATCCTCAAGCATGCTTCCCAGCTCCTATTTCCTTTGTTGGCCTACTACGAAAGAAGAAGCTGGAAGCTGCGAGGATGTCCTTGGATTTGTTGAAGAATCTGATGCCTAAATGGAACAAAGACACAGCAGGCGTGATGCCATTATTTCCTGTCGTATCGCATTCAAGACGCTTTCTCAAGATGGACGAGATAGACAGCACGAGTTAGTTGTTTCCATTAGAGGCGAAGTTTCCAACCGAATGTTCCGCAACCATGATTGGCTGTACCGTAATCTTTCGGTTCGCAGATGGTCCAGTACTTACGGCCTGTCAGTGGCCAAGAGACAAAGCTACTTAGTTATTGCCGACCGACTCGGACCAAGTACTCATTAGGCGGTGGGCGCGTCAGAGATAGTAAAGCCTTAGCTACAAACCAATAAACCAACGCCATTGCAAACACTCAGACTGATTACGGCCTTGTGCTTGATTAGCATAGCTACCTGGTACCTACCGTAGCTACCGGTGGTAGCTAGTCGTACAGTCAACGTGCACACAATTAGTTTTCGGGAAAGCGATCAAGGATAGACGAACAGTAAAGGGATTGACCAAGAAGCTGCAAAGATGTCGTCTTCTGAGGCGCGAGAGCCAGATTTTGGAGCCCACGACAACCTAGTTGATGAAATGACGAGTGACTCTGTCGCTCATCAAGGTGACAATGGGAACGGAGAAGAAGAAGAGATCAGAGCTAGGGATGATGCTGAGGCTGTCCAGGCCTCGGACGGGTCTGAAGAAGGTAGTAGACATGAGCACCTCGAAACCGTGTGTAGGAGGATGGATGAAGAAGTGGATGCCAAGTTGCAAGCTAGTGGCAGAACCTCTGATGCTCGCACTCCTACAGCTACCGCTGCTAAAAGCACTCCTACAACTACCGCTGCTACTAGGATGATGGGTGAATTGGATGCCAAGTTGGTGGCTACCGCCTGTACCGGTAGCAGAAACAGAAACGGGACCTCTGCTGCTCGCTCTCCTGTCGCAGCCGCCGCTGCAAGCACCAGTGCCGAAGACAATGGGAACGGAGCAGAAGCAGAGATAAGAGCTAGCGATGACATTCGCGGTGATGCTGAGGCCGCCGAGGACTCGGACGAGTCTGCAGAAGGTAGTAGACGAGAGCACCTCGAAGCCACTTGCAGGATGATGGATGCAGAAGTAGATGCCAAGTTGGAAGCTAGTGGCAGAACCTCTGATGCTCGCACTCCTACAGCCATAGTTGCAACTAGGATGATGAATGAAATGGATGCCAAGTTGGCGGCCACTGGCAGAAACCCTGCTCACACTCCTACAGCCACCGCTGCTACTGTTTCCCTGGCCGCCACCGCTGCTACTAGGATGATGGATGATTTGGATGCCAAGTTGGCGGCCCCTGGCAGTGTCGCTGCCACTGCTCCCATGGCTGCCACCCCAAATAATGCCAGCGCGGATGGCGTACTCTCCGCCGTTGTGGCTAACAAGGAAGCGGTTCTCAGTGACATACAACCATTGCCTTCTCCCAATGGTGGTGGTGTTCCATCAGCAGCATCTTCTCATGATAGTACGGCACTGAGTTCCATCGTGACGTCTTTGCCGAATCTCAATGCAACTCCTACGAGCGATTTGCCTGCTGCCAGTGGAGTTTCGTCGTCCAAAGCCTCATCACAGGCAGATACACCAGGAGTGTCAGCCAACCCCCCGGGAGCGTATGCGGTCCAAACGACACGAAGACCGGCAGCGTTTTCAGGAAGCGCCAACAGTATTGCTACCTCTGTTACGACGGCTACTTCCACCACCACAGCCGCCCCCCAGACTAATGGTGTTGTCTATCATCAGGATATTACGGAAGAGTCCACCGCGGACCAGGATCTGGCAGTGGCCAACCCAGTTAGTCATAATACTCTTATGGGCGGCGACTTGACACTGCCGTACGCCGAAGCCATGGACGACACAAAGAGAAGGGTCGTCGAGGAGGAACATGTGCAGAGACGGAACCAGTGGCTTTGTCTCGGAGGTCTTTTGGCGTTTCTCATCTTCTCTGCCGTCGCCCTCGTGCTAGTTGGCGTCAAGATGCAAAACACAGAAACTGACAATGAGTTGGGGGAGACGGCGGCTCAACCCACGTCACCCCCGACACAATCTCCAACGATGACCGTGGAGGCAACCATCATGGCTCTGCTGCCACACTACACAGTGGATGCTATCTTGGAAGGAGAAACACCCCAAGCCAGTGCCTATGCATGGCTCCTAGACGATCCCAATCTCCTGTCGTATCCGACATGGAGAGTTCATCAGCGACTCGCATTGGCCACTCTCTACTATGCCACCCACGGAGATGAGTGGCTAAACAATACCAATTGGTTAAGCTACAGCAGTCACGAGTGCGCCTGGCATTCGTCCAGCTTATCCTACCATGTTTGGGAGGAAGCATATTACACGCCAGAGTTGTGGATGGATCACCTAACTGGGAACAGCACTGGACCATGTCATGATGATAATGATGACACCTCCTCAAGCAGCTCAGAGGAGGAGGAGCAGCAAAAGTACATACACCTACATTTCATCAGCAACAACTTGAAGGGCACCCTTCCTTTGGAACTGTACTGGCTGACATCCTTGCAGAGTCTATCCTTGGTGACAAACCCCATTGAAGGCACAATCTCTTCCCAAGTTGGAAGGCTCTCAAACTTGCAGTCACTGAATCTTGTGTCCATGGATCTGGCAGGATCTCTTCCATCAGAGGTGGGGCTGCTGACCCAGTTGTCATTTCTTGTGCTTTACACCAACAAGCTAAGTGGATCCATTCCTTCTGAAATTGTAAGTCCAACCCAGAATGCTGTTGCTATCCATGTCAACTGTATCTAACCGGTCTTTTGACCTTCCAGGGCTTGCTTCAAGAGTTGGGAGAAATGTTGCTGGAGGAAAATAGCTTCACCGGTACCATTCCCACAGAGATTGGTTTGTTGGACAAAGTATGGAAAATGTACTTGGATACCAACCCGCTGTCTGGAACTCTACCAAGTGAGTTTGGGCTCCTATCTTCTTCTATGGAGAACTTGCAGATATGGGGAACCCCCATTGCGGGACCAATTCCTTCCGAACTGGGCAGCCTTTCAAGATTGACTAAGCTGGACATTGCAGAGAATGCATTGACAGGGACAATCCCAGTAGAGCTGTTGACCAACACATCACACCTGAAGAAACTGTATCTCTTTGACAACCACCTCACAGGGACAATACCGACGGAGGTTGGCCTGATGAAGAATGTAACAGGCATTTCATTGACGCGGAACACTCTCACTGGCACCCTTCCAACTGTGTTTAGTTTGCTCCCAGATCTAAGGTATCTGCTGCTGCAGCACAATGAGTTGTCTGGTGAGATCAACACAGAGATTGGATTATGTTCAAGCTTGGCATACTTCAGCGTTGGCAACAACAACATGTGGGGGTCTATTCCTCATGAGATTATGGGGCTGAGCAGCATGGAAGCACTAGGACTGTTCACCAATGTGAGTTCACCGTGGCATGAATGCTTGCATTGCAGATGACTGAGTGCTTCACCCAACTCTAGATACTGATGAAACACCTGTTCCATCTCTTCCTCTTTCAGGCTTTCACTGGTCAAATTCCTAGCGGTTTCGGCCTCATGACCAACATGTCAACGTTCTTGGTGCAATCCAACTCTTTTTCCGGAAAGATCCCGTCTGAAATTGGTCAGTGGCAGGAATTGTGGGAACTAGACCTTTCCGACAACAACTTTGAGGGTAGCATACCACAAGAAGTTGCCAATCTGACCACATCATCCAGCATTCTACACCTGTGGAACATTTCCAGCAACCCACTGCTCACGGGGGTCCTCCCAGTAGAGCTTTGTGAGGCACCACAGGATGATATTGACATTGTCTATGATTGTACAGACAGTCTCTGTGGCTGTGAATGCAATTGCACTACTACTATGATGAATGCCACCACAAGCTCCTCCAATTCCACCACAAACTCCACCAACTTCTAATAACTAAACTCTGGCATTTCATTTCTCAAGAAACTAACGTGCATGCTGTCAAAACGATAAAAAGGCATGCGCTTCTAACATGTACCAAAAGATTCTCATCTTAGACTGTCTGCTTGATTATTGCTGTGACAAGGAGGGAGACTCCATTATTGTTTTCCTTCGTTTTTCCATTCCCTTTTTTGAGTATTTGCCACCACGATCGACGACGTCCTACTTGACAATTTTGAGGGAACTCCGTCTGGATCGTCCCGGATTGTTCCATTTGGCATTTTTGTAGGTTTCGTGCAAGTCTTCCAATGCGGCAATGTACTTGGCATGATGGTCCTGTAGGATTTTCCCGTGCTCGTTGAGTGGTTGGTCGGTTTTGCGATCAATTTGGGGATCAAATTTTTGCGTCTTGGAAGGCGGTGGAATGGGAGCTCCCACAACGACCACGACGGGTTTGCGTTGGGGCATCATACCGAAATCTTTCAACAGCATACTCCGTCCGGCAAAAATGGGCATGGCAAATCCCACGTACGTCTTGACGGCGGTTTGCAAGTTGGAAATCCAACTACGACCGTGCGTGTCCAGCATATGATAGAGATCGTTTTCTCCAAATCCAATCACGGGCACCAAACTGGCATTGGCCATGATTGCTTCCCGGACAAAACCTCGTCGTCGTTCCAAGACGAGTTCCATGCATCCCTCGTGGGTTTCCAAACTTTCGGCGGCGCCTCCGACGACGACAATCAGAGCCGTGTTGGGTTTGACGAGGACGTTTCGAAACGTTTGTTTGTCGGATGTCAACGCTCCCATGTGAAGGAAATATTCTCGCATAAACGGTGTGGTGAAATTTTGCGGCAGGGTAATGACGCGTCGATCGAGACCGGGAAAGAGCGAGGAAAATCCTCGTCGGAGAGCTTCCGAATTATCTGGATTGTCGTCCTTTGTGTCATTGTCATTTTCATCCGTAGATGATCCCGTCAAATCCATTGTCCGTGCTCCATCGGTTGCAAATGCTCCAAAACATCCCACCGAAATGATTCCGTGGGGATGATATCCCAAGACATAACTTTGGTTGTCGTTGGTGGGCAATTCGGCCGTTTTGACGAGCAAAAGTGGCAAATAATCGCAAGAATGATTCCACCACCACCGTAACTGCCGCAAATAGGGAGTGCGAGATCCAGTGGTGGGAGACGTGTCCACTACAAAACTGAATCCCAAATAGACGGCCATGGCTGTAGCAATTCCCAGACTAATGGGATTGTTTCGGTCGAACCATGCATTGCCCAAGGCCACGAGCACCCAAAACCACGTCACGGCGACACTCGGCATGATAAATGCCAAACTGCAGGAAAACATGCACAACGTCTGCCAGCGACGTTCCCACGATCGGCCCAAACTGATTTCACCCACCAAGGGAGATTGATACGACAAGGATTTCGCCAAGGGACGTTTCTGGCGTTTTGTGTTGGTAGGATCTGTCTTGTCCTCCTCCTTCTCTTCCTTCACCTCCTCTTCCTTCATGGTCACTTGTTTCTTGGAGTCTTCTTCTTCTGTTGTCATGATGTTGCTAATGATGATATCTATAGATAATGGGACGACAGATGAGATACCGGTATGGTAGAAAGAAAGGAAAGTGGAAACTTGGAAGTGTGGGAGATTTGCTGGCAGGAGCTTGGCAGCTTCGAGAAGCTCGCTGGGATCACAAAAGAAGCCAAGAAGGATCGTTCTTTGGATTGAATTCCATGCCAGTTCTGGTGGGTACCGGTACCAGGTATCTTTTGAGAGCTCTTTTGAGTGTTCTCTTCTTTTGGTGTTCAAGTGTTTTACAGTCTAAAAATGACGTGTGCATGTGCGGGTGGCATGCAACTATCTCTAACGCTATTAATGTTGGATGATTTGAAACTTCCCTCGGATTGGTCGACTCACTGGACCCAATCCTGCTTCGAGCACCTCTTACCTTCATTTTTTCGACCAAAACCATCACAACGCTCCATCCGCGAAGTGGCGATGCGATGGCATAGCCGGAACCCATGCGGAACTCTATGCATGAGGATGGTACCGGTACACACTACCACTGTCACACAATAAATGACACCACACGAGCCAGTGAGTTCTCTGCTAGTGATAGTCGCCTCATTAGTCAGTAGTCAGAAACAAGCAATATATTAGAAGATGCTGTCAATGAATAATACCAGTGTACTCCTCGCCGTGGCCATTGTGGGCGTTGTGGGGTCCATTGCCATTGCCTGTCTTCTCATCTATCGCACTTATCAACAAGCCAAGTGGCAGCAATCACAACTCCAGCAACAAGAACAGCAACAGCAATCGACCACCACTGGCAGTAATTGTCGCCAATGGCTGCATCGACAGCATCCTTGGATACTGGTGGGATCCACAGTGTTACTCTTGACCACCACCACAATCCTACTATGGAAGACTAGTACTGTCGATCAAGTCCAATCAGTGATTCTGGCACTGGTCATTGCCGCGGGAGTCTACTCGCTGGCAGCTCTCCTCGTGACGTATTGGTACTGCAAGCGACTTCAACAATTGGGTAGTGGTTGTGGCGGCAGTAGTGACTATTTCACGTGTGGTGGTACCATTGCCTGCTACTATTCTTCGCAATCACTGGAAGATGACTACGACACGGATGATAGCAGTTGTACGCCTACCAAACGAGTCATGATTACCGCCACCACAACGTGTCGTGTTTTGGGCATTTTATGTCTCTTTGTCACCACACTGGCCATGAGCAAATACGCCATTGCCTCATTGCTAGGGGATAATCCCGCCTTGGACGAATCGTCCTACTATCACGGTCCCGCACCCATTCTATCGTATCAGGGAGACAATCTCAATTACAACAATGTCGCCCGCAAAGCGACTCTCACTGTCGGATACGGGGGGAGTTGGGCGTGTCCGGACTACCCAGACGAATGGTGCCAACAATCGGTCGATTTGTTTTGGTGCGATGTCTACGATAAGACGGGATACTACGCCAGTGATGGTAGTCTGAAACCCACCTGGAGACTCTGGGAGGGAGATGATTTGTGGCAATCGTCGGGATTTTCCTGTGCCCAGGGAATGGGACAACAACAGCAAGATGATGATGAAAATGATAATGGTGATAATGGTGACGACGACAATTCACAACAAGAGTACTTGAATGATCCCTTTGACGCACCCTACCTCATCAATGTGTTTGCCAACTGCGATGGGACCTGTCAAAGTCTGGTCGTCGATGATCCCTTTTTCCGGGCCAAATTCTATCATGTATCCTGCATGAAATATGTCATGATGGGGTCCTTTCTATCCGCCATTGTACTCCTCGGTTTGGCTCGAGTACTGCTGTATTTTCGAACCCAACGCAAAGCGGAATCCCAATCCTTGAAAGCAACGGCCGGGGTGGAACTGTTGCCATCGTGCTTGGACAATGACAATGATGACGATGATGAAGACAAGACGCTGTCATCCATCAGGGATGACAATAATAATAAGGAAGGGGTGGTGGCATGATAGCAACCGTATCGTAAAGACAATATACATGATGGTACATCGTCACAAGTCAATGCAAAATAATAATAATAGATCCTGTTGAACAATAAGTACGCATTCAGGTGCTACGCACAGTACGGTAGACGTGTGCTGCCAAAAATCAAGCAGCGAGCTGGCCCATAATAACACCACAACCAAGAAACAGAAACACAACATGAATCTAGCTAGCTAGACGAATGATCATTCCGTGGCTCTCGTCCTGGACATCTTTTGGGAAACATTCAAGCTCAGTTGTGGATGTCTTCACAGCATCATGTCGTCACCGACACCACCAGCCATCATCATGATCACTGCACAAGCAAAGTTCTTCAGCAATGTTTACCGGACAGTCACGTGCGGCGAGGTAAACGTGAGGAGCTTTGCATGTACCGCTACGGTACCAGTGTGGCAAGCGACGTTCTGCAGCGCCAAGAACAGTTCTGCATTCCCCAACGCCATAGAGGTACAGCACCAGTCCCCATAAAAATACTACTGCCAGTTTGTCATGGGCGGCTAAACTATGTTCACACAATTTTTTGATGTTGCTGCGGTTATAGCTGGCTGCCTGTGGCCAATAGATACAAGCTGATTGAGATTCATATTTGCCATTCGGCATAACCAAACCCTTGCGGTGCTGGAAAAGAAGGTTCTACCAGTACCCAGTGCAACCAGTTGGACTGAAACCTAGGCAAGGTTGCCAAGATCAAGTTAGGGGTCGATGGTGAAGGGTAGAAGGATGATGCCAGACTGTAGGAGGGACAGTATGTACCGGTACCACGTACCAAGTGGAATACATGCATGTACCAAAGTACTTTTGAACTTTTGCTATTTTTAAACATTAAACCTTAGCGCTATTGCTACCGGGACTCCTCGATATCGTCAACTACCGGGACTCAAACATTGAAGCGTGACTTGTGAGTGACGTACTTGCTTCCAAGCCCAAAAGAAAACTCCCACCATGGCCAAGCATGCCACCATCATCGACTTCTATGCCAGAGTTGACAACCCCCTTGTACCTGGTACCTAGTACTGTACCACCACCCATCAGCTACCTTGCTTCGTCAAGAAGTCGATTAGATTGATCGCAGAAGAAAGAAATACTATAGTCAAAGTAAACAAACAACAAGATGGTGCAACGATTGACGATTCCTCTATTGCTAGTATGGGTATCCAGCTTGGTCTCTGGGTTTACTACCCTCCAGCAGCCAACCACATCGACGACCCGTCTTTCGCCTCTGTTCATGGGCCGAGCTGCCGCCGTCCGAGCTGCCACCAAGTCCAAGACGGATGCCAAAAAGGCCAAGGTCAATGCTGTCTTTGGCAAGAAAATCATCATGGCCGTCAAACAGGGAGGAAGTCCGGATCCCAATGCCAATCGAATGTTGGCCGATCTCATCAAGCAGGCCAAATCCAATTCCGTTCCCGTAGATGTAAGTAAGAACGAAAAGAAACACCAAGTAGACTATACTAGCTGGTTCAGCTTGTTTTGTTCTGTGGGGTATCAGGAGCGAGAATGCAAGAAAATGGACCTCTCACTTTTTTTCTGTCTGCTCTTTTCGTTCAATTAATGCTACAGAACATCAACCGTGCAATAAAACGAGCTTCCGAAGCCAGTACGGGGGATTTCTCCGAATCTACCTTTGAAGCCTACGGATTAGGAGGTAAGTCCAAGTTTGATGGAAAGATGAAGTCGGCACCATCCTCTCGGCATTCCTGGATCTCTCACTGCTTCAAAATTTGCTTGCTTGCATTACAATATCTATAGGAGCATCCTTTGTCATTAATGTATCTACAGACAACAATAATCGTGCCACGGCAGATGTCAAGTCCACCGTCGGCAAACGCAATGGAAAAATGGCCGAATCGGGGTCCGTCTTGTTCATGTACGATCGACGCGGCAAAATTGAAGTCCCCGCCGCATTGGACGAAGAAGCCGTATTGGAGGCTGCCATTGAAGCCGGTTGCGACGACTACGAAATGATCGAGGAAGATGGAACCACAATAATCTACACCGATCCAAAGGAAGCTGCCGTCATGAACGATGCCGTACATTCCATCATGGGACAGGAAGAAACCAAAATGTCCTTGACGTGGGTCACCAAGGCGCCGGTGGAATGCAGTGATGAGGATTTTGACAAGAACATGGAAATCATTGATGCGCTGGAAGAGTTGGATGATGTGGATAGTGTCGAACACAATATGAGCAACTAACTTACCACTAATAATAAAGCCATGCATAGAAACATCCTTGGTATGGAAACATGGCTAGCTGGCTACAGTGATACAACTTACTGCTAAGCGTTACCAATAGTTGCTGGGATGGGACACACTGCAAAAGGGCTGCATGCATGGAGGTGAGATGTTGCAGGGTGGATGCATTCCGATATGTAATATGGTACAGTATAGTATAGGAATTGCTGGCTTCAACAGATTGGTTGGTGGTGTGGCATCATGGGCTGGGTTCTATGCTGTCTCTGCCGTAGAAGCATCCAATGAAATCATATCGACATATCCCGACGAATCAATCTCAATGTAGACCTCAATGGAGCTTCCAAACTCGCCATTGTTGCCCCATACAAGCCCCGGCATTGTGGTGGCGAGCACGACACCGGTGACACTGATCCATCCTTTCCCACGGTCGCAACAGATACCATTGCTGCCTTCATCGCTGACCGTCAAGCGATACCAAGCTCCCCCAACAAGGTTTGTCAGGCTGGTGGAAACCATGGAAGACTCTTGTCCTTCCTCGCTCCCAAGATAGAGTCGAACAGTCGTCCACGTGTCGCCGTCACGGCGAGCCAGTTCCCACGAAGTCTCGTGTGGGACAGCATCGTGGAGAATGTTTATCGTCAGACCAAAGGCATCCAAGTGCTTGGATCCAGGCCATTGAGGGTCGTCGTGTTTGGGATTTGTTCGCCCATGACCCCTTGTCGATGCATACGCATTGCTTACTTTGTTTCCGCTCCTCTTGCTTGATGCTATAGAATCGCCAAATACCACTTCTCCTTGCAGGTACGTGCGCGTCACTTTGGCAGTGGCAATCTGATCATACGGAAGATCAAAGATATCCTGATCAATCACCACCAGATCGGCATATTTGCCCACTGTAATGGAACCAGTGGTGCTGTCTTGATGGAGTAGTTTGGCCGCATTCAAGGTCATCATGGGAATGATAGTTTCCAACTTTTGAAAGTCGCCCCGTTTCATGACGGTTTGCAGTTTGACCAGTGGCGACAGTGCATCGGCATCCCAATCACTGCTCAACGTTACCATGGCACCCTCATCATAAACTTGCTGGATGGGAAGCAATGTGGCGGCCAGATTGGTTCCCACCAGTTCGGCCAAATCATCTTGATAGGCGCGAGTGACGGAACTGGGTGCCATTTGAAAGTCCGCCACAATTCCAGCGCGTGCCAACCGCGGACGATCGGCAGCATCGACGAGGTAGCAATGGGTGAGACGATGAGGTCCCGTACTGTTGGTGGTCAACTGTTCAATGGCCGTAATGGCCAAATTGGCCGCATCATCTCCCGTGACGTGAACGTGCAATTGAAACCCCTTGTCGACGAGTGATTGTGCGACGCGGTTGAGATTGCTGCTATTGCCAAAGTATTCCATGCCACGCCATTCTTCTTGTATTGTTGCCGTCTTGTATGGAGCAAAGGGATCGTACAAGTACGGATCGTAAACCTTTCCCGTACCCAAGGATAGAATGCCATCGACGTAAATCTTGGCCTGATTGAATCGCACGAGTTTGGTCTTGTCGTTGGAGAATCGGCGTTCCAGCTTGGGCAGTTGTGTTTCCAAGACTTCATCGGGATAAATGTAGAGTGCATTGCTGGCCCGCACCGTCAAGAGTCCTTCTCGTTCGGCTCGGGCCCATGATTCGGTTTGAGCTTGTCTCCAGAATCCTCCGGCATCCGAAACCGTGGTAATCCCATTTCGATTGAGTGTTGTTTGCGCTTGCAATAGACTCTGGTAGGCAGTCTCCTGATTGGTCTTGGTGGGAGGAAAGAACGCGTCTCGTAGTTTTTGTTGGGCATTCTCGAGCACAATTCCCAAACGATTGCCATTGATGTCTTTCAACACGTGTCCACCCTCTTCCGGAAGATCCGTCCCTGCCTGATATCCCACGGCATTCATGGCGGCACTATTGGCCAATGCTCCATGTCCCAGTTGGTCCAGAATGACGACGGGTGTATCCGGAAAACTGTCATCGAGTACTTGTAGGGGCGTATACCACGCGTCTTGTTGTTCGAGCTCTGCCACGAGGTTGGCCAAGTCGACTCCCGCTCCCACGATCCATCCCTGATCTCCAAATGCTCCACTATTGGGACAATCTTGCAGCCACAGTGGAATCTCCGCCAATGGAGCCGTGTTGCTGACGTAACAGATTTGCGAATTGATGCCAAATTCCACCGGATGTTGATGTGGGTCAATAAAACCGGGTAGCACCAGTTGTCCTTGCAGATCAAGCGTCTCGTAGTCGGGGAATTGTTCCAGCAGAGACTGGTACGAACCCACGCCGGTAATCACGCCTTGTTCGTCAAACGCTAACGCCGTGGCTTCGGGATGGTCAGTATCGACCGTGTAGATTCTTCCATTGTACAAAATGACGTGGGCGTTGGTAAGCAGTGCCGATGCTAGTAGCAGAATTAGAAGGCAACGAATCCATGGGATATTCAATCTTTTGATTATTGCTGTCATGTTTGCCATTGGGATGTTGTTGTGGGGTTCATTGGGAAAGACTATCCGGATAGCTAGCATTGCCGCAACAGTTGCTTCCAAGATTTTTGGTTGGGTGCAATTTTATTGTGGGAGGCCCTCTGAAAAAATGACCGAAAAAAGAACGTTCTGGATCTTTCGGGAAGAAACGGTGGGCTGATCTTCGGTTTGCCTGCAGAGCTGTTATCTCAACCACCGGAAAGCAAAGATCTTTGGATCCGAAGATCTTCGCCATGCATTCGCCATCGGCGACCACATGACGATACGACAATACCGAAGAAGGTAATAACAACCATATCATCGATACTTCTAGCTATATATACATGTACATAGCTAGCTATAGCTCCTAGCTACCGGTCGGCAGTATTGTTCTTCCAGAGACTTTGGAAGAGAGAACGCGCGATCTTAGCTAGTAGCGAGTCTTCTGAGAAAAAGCCTCGCAATGGCCAGTTTTGCCGCAACAAATGGCAATGCGACTTCTACCGTCATTCCCAAGGCCATGACGGTGTTGGGTCCTGTGGAAGAATTAGGCGATGTTTTGATGAAAGAACCCTTGATTTGCGACCCTGCCCTCCGCATGACAGGACCCGCCAGTGGAACGGCTCTTGTCTGGGATGATCTCGCCCACATTCGTGCCAATCCGTTTGTGAATGCCAGCAACATGACCTTGTCGTCCGTTCCCGATGCCGTCCACGAACTCACCAATAAGGGCCACTGTGGAGATACCCTCTTGGATACTACTTCGGTGGATGGAGGACGAGATTTCGTCAAGGCTCGCATCATTAGTCAGCAGACGGGAAAACACATTATTTTGGGAACCACACCCACCACAAGCACAACAGATGTGGATGCCGTACAAGCTTCCAAACGGGACATTGATCGAATGGAGCAGGAATTGATCTATGGAGTGGAACAACAACAACAATCACAACAAGACCAATCGGAACCACTCCTGGTCCGAGCGGGATTTATTGGAGAATTGCACATTACCGACTTGAATGATCCATCGCAAGAACGACAACTCCATGCTTGCGCCGTCGTACAACACACCACCGGGGCGCCCTTTCTCTTGGACGTTCCTTCCCAACATGTCGAATCGGCACTCGATCAAATCGAACGGTGTGGAGGAGACTTGTCACGGACGGTACTGACGCGGGCGGATTTGTATTACCGCCACGACATGACATTGTTGTGCCGGCTGCTAGACCGTGGAGTCTGTCTCTGTTTCGATCACTGTGCCGTGGCATCGGCCATTTGGGATTTGGATGGCATCTATCCCAGTGTCCAACAAGTAGCACAACTCATTGATACCTTACTCAAACTCAAACCAGACCAATACATCCATCAAATTGTTCTCTCCAGTGGAATCTTTATGAAACTACAATACACCAAATATGGGGGCGTTGGGTACACGGCCATCCTGGAGCATCTCGTTCCACGGCTCCAAGCACAACAACAACAACAACAACAACCAGCAGTCATTGATATACTCTTGAGAGCCAATCCGAAACGATTGCTGTGCTGGTGGACGCCTCCGCCTCCCAAGGAAGTGCCGAAAGAGTACATTCCTTGTTCCGTCTGCAAAAAGATGTTTGAACCCATTCTGGGTGAATACTACACCAAGTATTCCTTCACATACTGTGGGACGGATTGTCTAAGGAAACACCGCAAAGTGGGGTTCAAAGGGATTTAGAATTTAATATTCGATCATGTATGCTCTTGGGCAAACGATATATTTAGAAGTGAAGGACTTGCTTTGACAGGCAAATCAATGGCTAGCGACTTCATCATCTGAGTGATTTTTTGGAGGTGGTACATATACCACCTTTCAGCTGTACTAGCCCAACTCCACAACTATTCCCGACCCAACCTCTGACAATACTCCAGGATGAAAATGCGACCCAAGTGAAGGACTCACTTTCACTTGAGGAGGCGACTTGACTCTCCACGCAGTTGTGTGAAGCTGATCTTTCCCACTGAGCCAAATGCTAGCTAGAGGTGCTACTAGTATTTTGTTTTGACATTTTTAACTATGCAATTTAGGGACTTCCTGTAGTGTCTCCTCTTCTCATCAGATAGGCTTCTGTTTCATGTAGTCAGTAGGAACACAGGTAGCTGCTACAGCAGCAGGAATCCCAATGTCATCCAACCTGAAATCCTCTGCCATCAGAGATCACTGTCACTCACCAGGTGTTGGCTTTGCATCGGTAGGTTGTGTACACCCATCTGCCAAATTCGTCCTTGCCCTGTTCCATGATACCCTCTCGAGGCTTGATCTTGGTGAAGTAGTCCGCATGCATCAGTGCGGTTTCTCAAGCCACGATTTGGACTGTTCCGTCATCTTACCCACCAGTGGATGCCAAGTTGAATTGAAACAAGGAACAGTCACATTCAATCTCAAACAAGAGTTGAAACATGCCAGAACATACCCACGGCTCAAACAGAAATTGATGAAAGACTACAACTGGTCAGAAGACACATTCAATGCATGACCCACATGCTGCCAAAAGTGATGAGCTTGTGTGTGGTAGTAGTACCTTGTCCTGGATGTGAGGGCATGGTCACGTGCCAAAATGAGTGCTGCACTGTTGTCTGCAGCAGCCTTTGATGTGATGGTAACCCACATCTCATGAGGCACTTCCAGGAGCTGGGTCAGAGCATCGTACTCTGCATCAGCAGTGGCCAGACAAATTGATGAGATGAGCCGACTCTTCCACACAAGAATGACTCTTGCGGTGTCCTGTGGCGAGGTGGTTGGCCAATTGGCGACAATCTTGAGCATTGTGTGGATATCCTGCAATGCATTGTAAGCCTCAGACTCCTGGGGAACGGAGATATGGCCACGTTGGTGTGATGTTTTGGAGTGAGTAGCTGGGAGAAGCTTGTACAATGGGGCTAGTTTTCCAGTGATGATTTCCAAGCAAGAATGCTGGAGTTTGCCCATAAGGGATTGAAGATCAGTCAATTGGCAATGCTTTGTATGGAGGACTTTGTTGATGGCTGTCCGAATCTTATCAATTTTTCCAGGTGGGAGCTCAATGGTGCGTGAAATGCTATCAAAGATCCATCCCAAGATTTCCTTGCGAAAAATCCACACTCCTTCGCCCTGAAGTAGCTTTTTCAATGAGACTGGTTCATCATCAGGGTTGGCTTTAGGGTCTGCCACCACTGGGAAAATTGAGTGGCTAGCATGCAGGAGTTCTCTGGAGTGATGAAGCATGATGAGGGGGGGGTAAAACAACTAACTACATAGAGGGTTTTAGAAGGAGCAAGGGGATAAGCTAATGGTAGGCAGATGAGGGCACCTGCTGTGGGAAATTGCAGGGAGATGGCTGAGGTTCCTTGCTATAGAATCTGGTAAAGAAGTGGTGGCGTAGGAGGGGAGCCTTTGCAAAGTCGCACCAAGAGATGTTATAAGCTCAACTAGCTTTCGCTACTGTACCGTTCTTCGAACTTCTCACGAGAGACCTCACCATACTGCCAGACGAGACTTGTGGCTGCATTGAGAGTGGTACACACAAGACAACATGACCGTCCAAATAATAATGGAACCGCCATGTCCCATACCGGTAGTATGCAAACAGCTACACTTGTTCGAAGAGGGATATCCCATATCCCAAGCCAGATAATAGCAGCCAGAGAGGGTGCTACAAGAAGGGTATTGCTCCGACAAACCAAGGGTTTGGGGAGACGAGATGAGCAGTAGGAAGAAGCCCACTGGCCGAGACCGTGGTGGGGACACGAGCCATCATGCTGAACAGGAGGGGACTTATGCCCGGAATGGCGTCTCGACGAGCCCTCCCATTGCTGTGATAGAGGCTGATGCATCAATGGAGAAGGTTCTCTTCCATCCAACAGCACAGACGAATAGAACCATGACAGCAAGTGGAAGCGACAGTACCGGACAGGAGGGAACACCCAACCCCCCTGGTGCTGTAATGGCAGCAGAGACGTCGATAGAGAAGGTTCTCCTTGCTAGTGGTCCTCCCGCAACGACAATCAATACTGCCGTGCCAGCACCACAAGAAAACGGTAGAGCCCCGCAAATACCACGACAACTTGCAATGGCCGAAGAAGGATTGGAAAAAGTCATGTTGTCGTCGTCCCCGTTATCAGTGCAAAAGAGAAGAGAGAACTCCATTTCAGTTATTGGAGATACAGCTTCCAGTCAACATCAACAGCGTGATAGCAACGTTACCATGCACCGTCTGGACGAATCCTGGGTGCAGCAAGTCCTTACCAACGCCTTACCCGCCGAAGAGACCGGAACTCCTCCGACACTGCAACGACCACGCAACAGCACTGATACCATCACCAGTCTCAGCGATTCATGGGTCCAGCAGGTGCTGGACCAAGCCATGGAAATGCCACAACAACAACAAGCCGCCCAGAACCAAGCCCCCGCAGTAGTCCAAGAGGCAGAAGTCTCGATGGAAAAGGTGCTCCATCGAGTGTCGCCACAACAACCATCCTCCGCAACGAAGGGAGAAAAATCAGACGGGGCAGCCGAGAAACAAAGGATTTTCCTGCCACCAGACCAGAATCCAACAAGGCAAGAAGAATCGGAGGATGATCTGCCCGACTCTGCCGTTGCTGCCTTACAGCCCCCGAACCTCAGACGGGAGGCACGCAACAATAATACCGTGTTGAATGGAGGAGCTTTGACTCCCGGGGCGTTTGCCGCGGACCACACGGGGACACAGCCCACTCCGGCTCCCATGAGGTACTCGTCGTTTGCCCGTATGAGCCACGCTACCAATACTGCTCAATCCACTCCATTACAGGACGAATTCAATAATATGGTATCGCGTGGGGATGGTGAAAACAGCAGCAAATCGCAGCGGCCGGGTAGCTCTCAGTTTTTGGCCGTTGCAAATCCGGTACAATCGGGGCATTTTTCATCGTTACCATTGGCCAACGAGATCACCGCCGTGTTGGAAGAAGAAGACGAGGAACGGCAAAATAATAGACGAAAGCGGACCCTGTGGATGCTCGGAGCCATGGTAGTGCTGACCATTGGGATTATTGTAGCGGTCGTCGTGGGAGTTGTGCTGTCCAGCACCCAACAATCGGAAGCGGCAACGAGCGAAGAACCAGCAGGAGGAACCAAGACACCCACAACCGCCCCGACTAATGCACCAACGACTCCTCTATCCGCCATGGAGCATGTTCTAAAGGTGCTGCCGGAGGACACCAAGAATGCTTTGGACAATCCAAATTCACCGCAACACAAGGCATTCTATTGGCTTTTGGAGGATCCATCTGTTCGGGCCTACGAAGATTGGCGAATACGGCAACGTTTAGCACTGGCAATCCTGTACTTTTCTACAGAAGGGCAGAACTGGCTAGATGATTCACTCTGGCTCAGTCATGAAGAGCATGAGTGTGATTGGTTTCACTCTGACATTCCCTGGGAAAGAGCGGGGCAACTCTTTTTCTCAGAGACTCTGAAGCCCCTCTGGAGGGAAGGTATCTGCACCGACAACAACAATCCAGAAGCATACACAAAGATCCAACTAGTCTTGAACAGTATCCGCGGTAAGCTGCCAGATGAAATCTGCTGGTTGTCATCACTCCAAACCATTCTCGTGGGAGCTAATCCCTTGGGTGGGTCCATCCCCAATTGCTTGCATGAGCTGCCGGAGCTGCAAATACTGGGACTCATTGCCACTGATGTCACCGGCACCATTCCATCCGAACTTGGTTTGTCCACCAGTGTACAGCAGATTGCCTTTATGAATGGCCGGATATCTGGAACCATCCCTTCTGAGCTTGTAAGTTGCAAGTGTTTCTGGTTCTTGGCGGCTTACACATGCTTGTTGGTAATCTTTTGCTCAAAACTTGCCTCTGGAATGTTCCTGTAGGGCCAACTGGAGTCCCTCAGAGAACTCTATCTCAATGAGAACCAGTTGACATCTACGATTCCATCCACCATTGGGAAGATGTCCAACCTGACTTATATCAGTTTGGTCAACAACACGCTCCATGGGACTCTGCCATCTGAACTGTACCTCTTGCAAGAGCTGAAATTCCTGGAATTGGCACACAATCAGTTGCGAGGCTCAATATCTCCAGAGGTTGGTCAGCTGACAAACCTTGTGAATGTTCATTTGGAAGAAAACCAATTCACAGGATTGCTGCCTACAGAGATGTGGTCTCTACCAAAGTTGTGGCACTGGTCAAGTTACGACAATGCGATTCGAGGTACCATTCCTGCATCAGGCTCAAAATTGACTGACACTTATTACCTTGACATAAGCTGGATGAGACTCTCAGGCACGGTACCAGTTGGATTCTATGACATGACAACCCTTGGCCATCTATACATGGAATTCAACACTCTCTCTGGGACCATTGATACTGCACTAGGAAACCTCTCCAACCTGTACTGGCTTTACATGTACGGAAATAAGTTCCATGGCACTCTCCCAACTGAAGTTGGAGCTCTAACAAGTTTGTATGAATTCTTTCTGCAAGACAATGTAAGTCTCGCTGGCTGCCTTTTTCAATCAATACTTGTCTTTGCCTTGAAGCTGCCTTATTGCAAGTGACTCACGTGTTTGGTTGCTTCTTTCAGGACCTATCTGGGCCGCTTCCAAGCGAACTGGGTAATCTCTACAACATGTCGTTTTTTGATGCCTCCGGCAATCTATTTACTGGATCTATTCCGTCGGAGCTTGGTGATTGTGACATCCTACAGCAGCTGGATTTGTCACGTAACAACCTGGCGGGCACAGTTCCTTTGGAGCTTGCAAACTTGCGATACTTGCGTGGTCTGGATCTCTCCGGTAATCCCAGTCTATCTGGGACAATCCCTCAAGAGCTGTGTAGTATACGCCAGCTTTCTTTTGATTGTTCACAAAGACTCTGTAGATGTGGTTATTGCAGCTGTGGATGATGGATCTACCATAGTTAGGAGACCTGTAGGGGGCATAGCATAGAAGCTTGGCATAGTGCTTACTTTGTACTGAGGAGAACACTTTGAAAGGTCTGTGGAAACTTGTAGTTTTTGATACTAGTAGAGTCCTCTGCTGGCTGGAGTATCTGGCTTCCGGTAGGCCAA
>CAICTM010000268.1:65527-82594 GCA_903772945.1 Seminavis robusta
TACTCCCGGCCCAACCGTGTTGGGATGGTTGAGCTCTTGAGTCCCCCGTCCGGTCCCGGGTTTCAACCTACCGGCACTAACTTTAACCCTTTTCGCGAATCCAGGTTCAACTCCCACCAAAACGAAACTGCTGCAGGAAGACACATCACATGTTGACACCAAGAAGCAAAGAAAAATGACATCGAACATCTGGCTCAATGCGTCAGATACCCACAAAACCGACAACCCATTGCTCGTTGCTCCCAACCAAGTTTTTGGGTTGGATAAAGCCATCACTCACTCCCTCCTTAGCAGACAGCTTGCAACCTGTATCTTTCTATTCTTAGAGTGTCTTTTGGGTATCCTAGTTTTCGGTAGCATTGGCTGTGATCTACTGACGAGAAAAGTCGACAACGACTGAGAATACAGCACAAAGATGAAGCCTTACCACCATCACCATGGCGATATCCCTCCCAGCAATATCCCTCTCTTGACATGTGCCTTGTTGGCCGCCTTGACTACAGGAGGACCAACCTATGGTACGTGTGACATGTTGCCTCCAGAAACAAAGCCGAATTCCAGTGTCAGTCTCATCATTCATTCATTCATTCATTCACGATGGTATTGTATTATAGCATTTGGCTTGTACAGCTCCGAGCTCAAGGAAATGCTCCAACTGAGTCAATCGCAGCTGGATACGCTGTCATCGGCCAACTTTTGTGCCGGATTGCTCACTTGGATTCCAGGTCTCCTGGTGGATCGCTACGGTGTCAAATTCTCGCTGATACTCGGTGGTGGTCTGGGAGCCACCTTTATGACGGCATATTGGGCCGTGGCACGACAATTGATTCCAGTTTCGCATCACACCATCCTGCCCACACTGTGCTTGTTGGGAGTCTTGATTTTCATGACCAACGGGTTGGTCATTGGCAGTATCTTCAAACTCATTGTCGCCACATGTGCGCCCCATACCAAAGGATCCGCCGTAGGCGCCGCGAAAGGTTACGTCGGACTGGGCAGTGGCGTCTATGCCTGTTTGTTTCGGGCCCTCAAAACACCACTGGTCAGTGACTTGGACTTTTTACCACTGGCCGCCATTCTGGCCGTGGTGGCCGGCAGTTTGCCCGCCATGATGTTGTTACCCAACAAGGCAGAGCTCGATCATATTTTGGACACGACACCCCGTATTCATTTGGATCAAACCACGGCACAGCATTTGAGGTTCTTGTATGTGGGATTGATCGGATTGGCCAGTATTGTCGTGGGAACCACACTGGCGTCACTGGGGGAAGATTCCTACCACGACGAGGAAGAAGATGCCGAATTCCAGACTGCGACAGCTCATCCTCAGTATGGTCGGGCCTTGTTGGTGATTACTGCATGGATTGGACCGATACTAGGACTCTTGATTTTGCCACCCAAATCGAGATGGTTACACGACAATCACTACGAGGAAATTTCGCACGAGGAAGTGCAGGATATAAGAGACATTGTGGCCAGCATTGTAGAGTACGGAAGCACCGATCAGGATGACGACGAGGAAGAAGATGAGCAGCAGCCATTCAACTGGAAGCCACTCTCCAAATCCTCATCCTCGCCGGCTCTGGCGTATGGTGCGGAAATTACCCAATCCGTGCAAATCAAGAGCGATGCTCCGGAGGGAATGCTGGGAGCCAAAATTCGTCGATCCGAATGTATCCCTGTTCCCAACTTTACTTTGCGAGAAATGCTACAGACCACACCCGCATGGCTATTTCTCTGGATTGCCATCATTCGAGTCGGCGGGGGCACCATGGTCACCAACAATATGGGACAAATGGTAGAATCACTTCATCTAATACCCATGCACACGACAACCCCCGCCAGTTTGGCACTCTTTAGCGTCGCCCAAGCAGCCTCTCGCGTCATTACCGGCGCCGTCTCGGATTCCGCCTTGTCCTGGAATATTGCCTGGCAGTACACGACCAAATCAGGGGACCAGTACGAATTGCAGGGAATCCCCCGGCCGGCATTCTTGATGGTGGCCTCCCTGGCCGGAGTCTTGGCACACGTCTTCTTGTCCCTGACCACCACTCGCAACTTTTTCCTCCTGGGCGTTTGCTTTTCGGGGGCTGCGTTTGGTATGATTTGGCCTCTCATGGTAAGTAAGATTGTGAGATGAGGTGTCAACCTCTTGAGGCTGGAGCCACCTTTTGCAATGTCTGATTTTTCCTGACACGATCGTGTCCCTGTCATAGGTCCTCATTGTTGGAGAAGTTTTTGGAACAGCCAATATGGGTGCCAACTACATGTTGTACGACGGCATTTCCAGCGCCTTTGGGACACTGCTGCTCAGCAAGTTCGTAACGCAAGATGTCTACGAACGACACATTGAAAGCGAAGGGAGTCGCACTTGTTTTGGACAGCAATGCTTCTTTGGGGCTCATATCATTATTGCTATCCTCTCCTTTACTTGCGTGTTGGCCAGCTACTGGTTCTACATTGCCACAAGGCATGCCTATGCAAGGCGTCGCGAACCAGAATCACCGTAAGGAGGTCGCAGCAATCCAACAGCCAACTTTGAACCAGCCCAGCCAGCTAGCTACGTGTGTGCATTACCATGTCCTAATAACATCTACTACTGTTGTATTTTGTCCAACTTGTAGCGATGTAGAAGGCATAATAGAACATGTCTCATCACATGTGCCTGGCTAGGCGCATGCATGGGCAATCCAAAGTTGCAGAATGATACCATTCCAAAACTGCTAGCTAGCTAGCTAGCTAGGCTGGGCAGGGGAACCTTCGAAAACACTTGTAGTAGTAGTCCCAAAAACTGAAGTTGAGGGCATCGTGAATGTGTTGGGGTACACGCCCAACAGCACTGATGTTCCCCACTTCTCTGTCGAGATAGATGGACGTTTCATTGAAGTCCAAGGCCTCCAATTTGCTGAGGTTATAAAGTTGGGTGGGAAAGGACCCAGTCATTTCTGGGTTGTGTGCCAAATAGAGCATGCGTAGTGCACTAAGATTGGCCAGTTCAGAAGGCATTGAACCATGCAAAGAGTTGCCAGCAAGCATGAGTTCCTTCATGGATGTGAGGGCCCCAACCTGTGATGGGACTCTTCCTTGGAAACTGTTATGATAAAGGTGGGCATGGGTCATGTTGCGGAGGAGACCAAGCTCAGTTGGCAGAACTCCTGTCATACGATTGTCATAGACATACAAGTACAGAAGCCTGCAAGGTTTTCAAAGTCAAGCACACATCAGAATAGAGAGACCAATGACCAATCTATTGGCACCCAAATAAATGATGGTACATACCTAGTTTGTCCCAACTCAGAGGGAAAGCTTCCAGTCACGTTGTTCCCTGGGATTTGAAACAACTCCAGACTAGGGAGGGCACCTAGCTCTGTTGGCAATGTCCCAGACAGAAAATTGTTGTTGAAGCTCAAATGCTTTAGGGCCGTGAGCAAACCGAGTTCTGTGGGGAGCATACCACTAATAAGCCGATTGTGGGGTTTGGAAGTGGCAGCTGGGGTCCACTGTTTGATTTTGGAAAAGTACATGATTTCAAGCGAAGAACTGAGTAGCCCAATCTCACTGGGGACAGTTCCTGACACGGCACAGATGGAAAATGAAATCATCGAGAGATTTGACAGCTGACCAATCTGGCTTGACATGGCACTCCCGGTAAGTGCAGGGTTCTTGAACAAATTAATGCTCTCCAGATTGGTCAGCATTCCATAGATTTCATTGCTGGGAAAGGTCCCATTCAAATTGTTGTCTGGCAACCACAGTCTCTTGAAGATACCATCCGATGTCTTGTTCACTGTACCATCGCCACAAGGAGAATCTGCCAGGACAGGAGGTCCTCCAATTCGGAACTCATTGGCAGCAAACCAGTCGCATTCATGTTGATTGTAGTCCAGCCAGTTGGCCTTGTCGTGCCACAGCTTTCCTTGAGTGGCATAGTAGAGTGTTGCCAAGGCAAACCTTTGATACAATCGAGAAGTAGAGGAATAGTTCCAGAGTGCAGCATCTTCAATCAGCCACTGAAAGGCCTGTGTTTGGGGAGTCTCATAATATGTTTTGTTCTTGGTTGTTGAAGCTGCAGGTGGTTCATCTTGAGCAACAATCAGTTGCAAATCAATGGATTGTTGTGTTGCCTCTGGGAGTATGTTCCAAAGGTAATCAGTGGAGGTCAACATTGTCGGGGCCATGGTAGGGGTTCGAAGAAACAGTGTCTCTGAATCCTCTTTTCGTTTATTATTTCGAGACACTAGCACCCCAATGACTGTCAGTACACTTCCCAGAACAAGGCATACCAGGGCTGCCACCAACATTTTGTGGTACTTAGAATGTGCGCTTCGACGTTTGCCGGACCACGTAGATTCACTTTGGCTAGGATCCAGATCTGAGGTTGTAGTGTCCACAGGCTCCGCATGAACCATACCATCCACCTGTTCCTCTTCAGGTACAGCCCTTGCCTGTATCAGACTTGAGGAAGAGCCATATCGAGTGTTGTTGTTTGGCTCCACGAAGGTTTCCTCTGTGGTTGGACCAATATTTTGGTACGCCGTAATGAAGCCAACACCTCTTCCGTCCAAACTGGGACCTTCGTGATACGCACCCGGTGTTCCGGTGGTTGCGCCTCTAGGTGGTTGCGGTGGCAATGGCTGAATGCCATTCGTGATTCTCTCAAAAAAGGCGCCAACGGCGGCTGGTGATTGTGACGGATCACCATCCGTTCTCTCTGTATTGGATTCTGGCTGCTGTGGAGATTTTTCAGTCTTCTCAGAAATACCACTACTGCGGTAGATTTCCTTTCCATCCTTGGCAATCTCCGGTTCTTCTCTAGCTTTGGAGGCAAAGATATCATCAAACTCGTCCTTATCCATTGGTTTTTCGCTGTACCGTTCTTTGCTCGTGTCATCATTCGAAACCATACTGGTACCGTCAATAGAAGAAACGGTAGCAGAACCGTTGGATTCGACCGCCATGTTGGACGCCTCTGCAATCAACTGTTCACTGCCAGTAGTAGTACCATGGCTGGCTGTGTCTGAGCTATGGGGTTCGTCGCCGCCATGCGGAGATTCCATTGTGACAGACGGCAGTGTGTAGATACTACTGTAGAAAACTGTTTGCTGCTGGTCCAGTACGAAGGGAGGAGGACAGGGGAGGGTTTCATCAATCAATCAAGCAATGAGTGACAGCCTGACTCTTGACTTCTACAAGTAGCACTTTCAGTTTATGTTTTTTATTGTTATCAGCGCTGGCAGGACACGCAACTCCGCTAACACCCAAAGTCGGAACGCGAGTTGAACTTCCTCCTAACCACCAGAGTAAAGAGCCAGCGAAACGGTTCACCTGTTCACCTACCTCTATCTACCGTTAGAGTACTCAGTACAGCCGTACTGGTATCTGTCTGCCACCTGTCGCAGTGCTACTGGATACCCTTCGACTGTACCTCTGGTTCACACTTCAATACGATGAGATAGGAGAAATTCAGCTAGAAATTCCCACTCTGTATTATTAATACATCATAAGACATCCACTCCAAACTCCTGAAGGTGAGCCCTGAGCTTTTAGAGAATGTTAAGAAACCATTCAGCCTGTATTTCCTTGTGACTGCAAGAAAACTTCCCAGTATTGAGACCTCAAAGAGTGGAAATACTAAACATCGTAGTCTGACACCATGAAAATGCTTCAAACTTACTTGTACCTAAATCTGCCAAAACAGTGATCACCATCTCTATTTGATCCAAACCAATTTACGAGTCCTGAGCAAGTTGGACGAAAATGCCCAGGTGCACTGGGTGTATCCAAGTACTAATAACCCGCTTGACCTAGCTAGAAGCTTAGTAAGAAAGTCTTCTATGCTGAACTTGGCTTGTTTTGTTAGAAACAATCTGAGGGTCCAAAATGGTGGGTCACAGAGCTGTCACAGTAAGAATACCCCAGGGCTGCACCGAATTTAGAACTTGCTTATAAGTGAGTTTGGAGTGTAAATGATTTCCCGACCGTCCGTTATTAAATACCGGTAGCACCTTCCACAAAGAACGTGAAACGTGATGCTTGGCTTGGACGTTTGAAGTGCGAAGCCTACCAGTCAAAGTGAGGTGGGTTTTAACGGAATACAGTTGACTGTAGATGCAGCAACGTCCGGAAACGGGCTCCTAACTAATTGCTCTTTACCGTAGTAATAGTTCCACAATGGTGAAACTGAGTACTCCGAGTACTGCCTAGCTAGCTATGGTAGTATGCATAGCTGTGAGGTCGTGTCTACCGTACTAGCTTGACAGCTTGTACTGAGTAGCTAGTTTCAATTATTTCACGTTTTTAGAAGGCCGTTTCCAAGGAATGTGTGAGAATTCGCCGTGTAGAATCCACACAATTTCACAACTGCTGTGAAACAAGTTTCACGTTCGCAATGCCATAAAGTTCAACATTCGCGATGTGTCCCTGGTGACGGATCTTCGGATTGCTAGTACTGCTGCGAGCTTTAGTCAGCACCTCTGTTCCTGGCGGGGAGCTCTGTAGCTATAGCTAGCTAGGAATGTTGTTGGGGTACCGGTTCAGAAGCTGCAATGATATTGCCTCGTGGAGACCACGGATGGAAGTTTCATCAAGTCCAAGGCCTCCAACTGGCTTCGGTTGTTGTTACCGAATGCGGTAGACTACGTCCCAGTCATCACAGGATTGTGTGACAAGAACAGATGTGGCTGCAATGTAGCGGATAAATCCTGGTTGCCTTCACTTTGACGGGCTGGTAGGTAGATTTGGAACCGAAAGCGAGGAAAGAGCATTTGTGGTCACTTTCAATATCATCAAAGTGCCCCAGTCCTCCTGGCTCCTGGAAGGCCAAGCTTTGTAGCCGCTCGGTGACAAGCTCTTTGGTGGTAGATATAAGAGCTTGCGTGCCTGCATGAAGCACGTGGACTGCTACTCTAGGTTATACTACGGATCGAAGAAGCCCGGAAGAGCGTAGTGCTGGGGCCCCAGATTCGGGTTCACGTTCAACTGGTTTCTTCCCGTTCGAGGAAGCCCGCTGCGCTGAAAGATCTCGCCATAGTTGCCCACTGCCAAAACAGTGTCCCGAAACATTCGTTTGAAGCTGTCCCCGTACACAAAGACCTCTGGCATGCTATTGGAAAGATGTTGGTTGATGTCATTTTCTTCCGCAAAAAACGTTGCAGCCACAATCCAAAACACGAAGGACGACCAGTCCTTATCATCCTGATGAGTTGCCAAACACGAATTGTCCTCTTCGGCTTCCTGGACGCGCCCATAAAAATAGGGCTGCGTAAAGGCAAATCCAATCCCAGTCGTTGGTTCTCGGACCCCATTTTGGAGCGTGTGTGTGGCCCCCGCAAGGAGATCAATGCTCCCCGCAGCAAGGAGAGCAAAACCGGCTGTGCTGGAGTCGACCTCCACGAATTCTACTGCGTCCTTGTTGCCACCAAACAACGCCGCTGCCACGGCAAAGCAATACTCGAAGTCCATGCCGGTTTTCGTTTCTGCCGTAGCCAAGTTCGGACGGTTGAATCGAGCCCCGCACCGCAGAACGCCGCGATCTACGACGCCTTGCATTCGATGTCCCAGGGGCTTGTCCTCTCTACCGTGCCCAATCATGCCAAACGGGTAGGAGTAGATGAGCCCCGTGGATCCATCGTTGAGAGAGTTCAGGGCGTCTCGAGGCATTGCGTTGCCCAAACATGTAGCGTACATCTCCCCAAAGTTTCCGTTGGTTGCTATAGCGTTTCGAAATGCACTGTCGTATTCATTCCCGAATAAGGCAGCATTTGTCAACGGAAACAAGTGTGCCAGATCCTTTGTGATGCCATGTTGCTCAGCCACGAAGAGAGCTTGGAGGATGGAATTTACAAAGTCTAGGAGACAGGAAAAAACAAAGTCAGCGGCATACCAGATGTGCGCGACGTACATGTACAATATATTTCATGCGCCGTTACGCACCTGAAAAGACCGCATCGTCCGATCGGGTTACCATGGAGATGGGGTCCTTGCTAAAGTACTGTTTCGTGATTGCATAATCGCCCTTGTAGCCATTTTCACGGGCATTCTTTTCGGCAAGGGAGTACGGTGTTGAGGCCACTGCATTGCACACTCCAGCCTCAATGTTTGCAATGTATTCCGCAAACGTGTGCAGTAATGGAAGTGGCACAATGTATCGTTCTGGTAGTACCTTCATCAGGGCCCTGTGATGCGTGCCACCTTCAAAGGCGCAAACACGGAGCTCGGTGCACTCTTCAATGTGCCGAAATCCATTCTCCACACAGTCGACAGACTGTTTCGTTCCCGCAACTTTCATGCCTTCGTAGATATAGGGCGAGGAGAACGTAAATGCGGCTCCCGTGGTGGATTCCGAAACATCGCGTTCCATGGTGTGTGTGATGGATCGAATAAGGACATCCACCTCGCCATCGGCAAGCCCCGAAAAGCGGTGGGACATTAATGGGAGGTTGACCAACTCGATTTTGGCAGCGTCTCCCAGAATGGCAGCTGCCATGGTGCGGCACTATATAGGATGATCATGCGTGAAGGGAAGGAGTGTGGTCAGATAGATGTACGGCATTGTGTGAGTGTGGCTGTGAGAGCGTCTCGATCGACCCTTTCGACTTACCAAGGCTTCTTCGAATTGGTATAAGTCCGAAGCTAAAAACACATTGTGGGCGCATCGGAGGACGCCCTCTTTCTGGATCTTGGCCAAGGTGGGTGACGATATCGACGTGTCCGGGCGGCTGAGCGGAACACCATCTTCTGGATCATTTCCTCCGTTTAGGACTCCTGCAAGTCCAAGAATCATCAAGATAATCACTCCAACCATTACAATAATCCCTACAAGCGAGAAACGAACGAAGCAGTGTCTATGTCGACGATTCTCTTTCTCCGGTCGAACCGCCTCTCCTTCTACGACGGGCTGCAGGCTGAGCAATAATCGACCACAATCCATCCGCTCCGGGCTTGCCGTGGTGTCTGCGAGTGGTGTGGGAGAATTGCCTGTAGTATTTTCCTGCTCCTCACTGGGTTCGTCCGTGACCAAGGTGGCGGTGACGGACACTTGGCAAGACTGTTCTAGACCCAGAGGGGGTGGCACGGGTGGTACTTGTGGTGCGGCGGATGGTTGTATCTGAGCTTCCTCGTCGTCGTCGTCATGATCCGCCACCGGCGAGCTACCCAGAGGATTGGACACATGGACAGCCCCTGGTAAGCTCACGGCTGGTTGCGGGGTTACATTAATAACAGGGTCATCAGCGGCACTCTCTGTGGATTCCCACTTGGGGCAAGTCGTGTCATTGTCGGTCTTGAAAGCACCCGCCAACTCGTTGTTGGTCGGAGGGATCTCCTTTTTGACTGCAAATGGCTGCTCCGTGACGCCACTAGTAGGGACGAAACTTTCGGCCTTAGCTTTCTCGATTTCGTCACTTATGCGTGCGTCTTGCTGTGTGGCGAGGTCTGATGCTGCAGCGTCCTGTTGTTGTTGGTCCAACTGGTCGCGGGCTTGTTGTGCCCGTTGCGCCACCAAACCTAGAACGAATGCTTCCGCGTCCTCGTCCTGTGCCGCTGCGTTATCCGCCACATTGCCGGAATCCATGGTAGTAGCCACTTCAATGCTACCCATAGGCGGTGGCTCCCATTCGTCGTGAACAGAGGCACAGGATGACAACCCTGAAAACGAACAGTTGCCGTCATCGTCGCTGCTACCGCTACTGCTGCTTTTACTACTGCTAGCCATCATCATTACAGTATGAGAAAGATAGAGGAATGAGGAGCTGGACTCGACTCTCGACTCGACTCCTTTGGCGCTGCTTGTCGTATACCAACTCTTTTACCACCAACAATAAAAGAAGACTTTATTAGTTGACTTGTTGACTTGAACGCGTTGTTGCCAACCAGCTCATGAGAGGCAATAACAATGTGATAACACCAGTCCTTGATTTCACAAAACAAATAAATACAGTAAGCCTGGAAAAGGCGCTTGCGTCAGCTATACTGTACCGGTACAGGGAATGTTCTTTGGTCAGCTGATTATACATACATTAAGGCATATGGTCTCCAGATTATCTTGGTAGTTAAAGAATCGTGGCTACCGAAGGGATCAACACTATGTCTATTGGAACCCCTGAGTGGAATCTATGAATAAAAAAGAACCATTGAGACAAATCCTTGAGGATTCCATGTAATCGCGGGTTTCCTGCTGTACTGTACACCTAAACAGTCTTTGTTCTCCAGACATTCGCAATTCTCTAATTCTCACGGAGTGAATTATTTGCTGTTGATGAGATTTTAAGATTCTTCTTGGTGTTGGAGCTACCGGTATGTTGGGAATGGGGACGAGCGATGGATCAGCTTGGATCTAAGGATCTTACCGGTAGCTTGATCTTGGAAGGGAAAGTACCCGGTACCTGGTACCGGTACATACCAGGTACTGGTACCGGTATTACCGTAGCTAAGCCGACCGAGGTACGGTACAAGGTAAAAGAGAAGAGGGGACTGCGTGAAGAGATTTCTGGATTTTCTGGTACGGGTACCGGTATGGACTGAGCTCCAGAGCTGCTCCAGTCTGATATGTATGCATACCCGTCGACGGTCACTCTGGTTCCTCTCTTCTGTATTTCAAAGTGGGCACTTGATCACATTTTAGGATTATTTGATGAAGGCTTACAATGTGGTCAAAGCAGCGTTCCCTGACTTCATGTTTGAGATGACAGATGTGAACCATCTGTCGAATACTTCAAGTGTGGCAGTGATGTGGAAGGAGCAGAGCCTGGATGTGCAGACAACAAGTGGCTGCAATGTCACAATGTGTGAGGAGAGGGCTGGAAAGAATGCATGGCATCCAGGGTGGCGGTATCATGCATTTACTGGCCACGTGACGGCCTTTACAGTTCTTCAGATCGTCACTGAAAGCATCTCAAAACTCATCAAGTTGGAACCCAAGGAAAGGTATGAATCAAGTGGCTGGTTGCAAGAACTTGATGCTGCTGAACAGGCCAGGCCGCCTATGAAAATATCTTCAAGAGTCCTATTCCAGAGAGCACCATAAAGCACATTGATCAGTTTACAGTCCAGGGAGAAAAACAAAGAAGCATTGAAAGCCATGTCCATCGAAATGCTCCTCAAAACACATCTTTCCGTCGCACAGAAATGCTACCGGCTGACTCTTGAGAAAGAACTCTGATATTATTTGGAATGCTCTTGACCAAAACTATGAGTCTGGTGTGCTCCACTTGGTAATTGAAAGCACTGAAGAAGTCTAAGGAGGCATTGGCATAGAGGTGAACCTTGTCAAGGCAACAAGCATGGATTGCATAAACTCTTGTTGCGCACTGAAGCATTCTTTGAATCCAGATCCCAAGAGAAAGTATATTGCTTTTGGACGCCAAATGAGACTGGCAGATATGACTTTCGAGCTCGTATCAATGGTGGGACTAAATGGAGCTTGCTCGATTCAGTTCCTTCATTGCAAATTTAGTAAACCTACATGGCAATCTAACCGAACTAGCTCGGTCCCCATCGTTTTTCATCTCAGTAGCAGGGTTTGCAATTTGGTTTCTCGCGCCGCTCGAAAGGCAATCGTTTGGGGATGCTGGGCGAGCAGATCGCGGAGAGTCGAGTCGAACCCACCCTTGCCTGGTTGATATACCCTCCTGTCTCTCCGTAGCCACGAATGCTTTTCGTTTCGTCACACTCGTCGTAGAGGAATGAATCGAATGAATCAATTCCCCCTGCCGGGTTTACAGAATTGACCCACCCCAGAATGTCCATATCGTCCACCTCTGAGGAAGAACTAATTTGATGACGGCTCACTAACGGGGGATACATCCGTCAATTTCATGATACAGAAACGTGTTCGAGTTCTCTGGCACTGGCTTCCATCCGCATCGAGACGCGGAGCGATGCTTCACTCACGGCAGTTTCACCATCTTCTCGACACGCTTCTTTGTCGAGGAACCTCGATTTGTCCTTGGAGATGCTGTTTTCACTGCAGTTTCCATCCTCTGGATCGAGAATTTGTACTGTCACTGACTGCGAGGATCGAGCGTCTTGTTGGTTGGACTGTCTTTCGTTCATATCGGTGCTTGCTTCCTCGTCTTCCACACCGACGGATTTCTTCCTCCACTCCAGATTGGGTGCGTGGGTGTTTCGATGATGAATGCTGAGTGGGTGCTTCGCACGAGGAGCATTCCTGGGAGGCTCTTTGACTCGCGTCACGGCGACTACCAAAGGCCAACAGCAAGGTGGACCGCCGGGATGACGTGCCAGAAGGGAACCACACTGTTGAGGTGGCGGTCACCATCGTGTCTCGAACGTTCGCAACCCACACTCGTCGAAAACGAGGAAAGAGGTACACTATCCACAATGCAGAATAGAAGGCGTGAGGGAATTGTTCGACGAACCACACACAAAAAGAGTGCCATGCATCGAGGCGCTCAGAGAGGAACATACCGATAAGGTTGAAGAAGCCCCGAGAGAGGAACATACCGATAAGGTTGAAGAAGCCCTGAAGAGGCAAGAAAATGGTCATGGTGATAATGATCCAGTACTCCACCTGTCCCGTAGTCATTTGACGCAATCTTGTCATGGTCCCTGGTATAAAGGTAAGGAAAAAGACGATGACGTACAAGAGCCCTTGATTGGCAACTCGTCTCGAGTGCTTCATACCAGAACCACCTCCGGCGTACTTTCGAACGACTTGTTCCTGCTTTCGGACGGCATAGTAGATCATGAACATGAAGAAGGCGACCGCGATCATCATTAACCATAAATGGCCATAGAGAAAGGCGATTCGGTACTAGTAGGTATCTGCATTGTGTCCTCGCTCGAATTCGTTGCCTTGACAACCAGGAGGATATGGTGCAATCCAGCAGACAAAGTTGGCAGCATTGTATAAGTCCAAGGGAAGGCCTGGTATAGCCATGGCAAGGGCATATACGAGGGGCACAAAGTAGAGGTAGTATTGGTATTTGCACATCTCTCCGGGACGCAGACCCTGGGCAATTGTCAGGTAGTAGTAAAGCACCAGAGATACATTGTATGCTGGTGTAAGAATCGCAACAATCTGATTTACAAATCCCACAACTTCACAGGAATCGACGGTGCCACTGGCCAAGTAGATACCAGTTTCTTGGGGGATTGGCCAGGAACTCAAGACAAAGATGGTGGAACCAACCATGTCAGAGGCAGACATGAGGGCCAGAATCCGATGATACATATTCGAACGCCGCTGATTACTCATACAAACATGGCCTAAGATGAAGGAGGAACAAAACAATGAAATGAAGCCTCCAACTTTGGGAATCAAGATCACAGCTTTCTGGCGCCCGCTGACTGAAGACGACATGGTGTTGGATTGCTGCGGTCCGTTGAAGTAGTAAACGACACCCGCTGTTACGCTCGACGGCACAAAAGCCTTTTAAAGGTAAAGTTTTGCAACAAAGGAGTGGGGAAAGTAAACTTGTTAGGTTAAGTTGTCTGGCTCAAGTGCTCCAGAGGAGAAAGAGGATGGATCACAAGGCCACCGTACTTCGGTCTATTGTACTTCTGTGCTGGCACGCACTCGTCTTCAGCTGCAAGAGCCGCAGAGAAAGAGGATGGACCTCATGGTCACCGTACCTGGTATACATACGTACGATACGTCGTACGCCCCTCTGCCCCTAAAGGTACGGTACCAGCCGAGATCTACCACCACGGACCACGGGTATGCACTCCCGCAGCCACAATTGCAGCTCCCGTTTGCTTTCGTACCCCAGCTGCGATAAAACCGGTACCGGCATGATTTAGGTTACCAATCCATATGCGCAAGTAGAATGAATACTATAACCCCCAACGGATTCATGTAGGGCCATTGGGAATCCTCCCCCCATCCTCCCATTGATTCAGGCCTATGCATACAAAATTGCAGGCCTGCATTCCATCAATGAGTACATTCGAAAACGACAGAACCACATCGCCCAACAATACATCAAAACCTCCAAGCAACTTGTAAAGCGGCACAACCAGCAACTGGATCTGCTTCTCGTTGGTGGACTCAGCTTCGATACCTACGACACAGAGAACTCCTCTGATGCATCGTCTTCGTAGCTGTAGTAGCTCCAACCTGAGCTCGTATCATAGCGTTTTAAAAATAACATTAGTAGTCGGTCCTACGGTAGGTGGCAATGAGGTACCGGTAGGCTCTGCCCGGATCCAGTGTTGCCCAGTCCTTGCATTGTGACTTGGGGCAAGACTTTTAGACTAGCTACTCGTACCGCTACGTTGTATGCAGTCAGACGGAAACACCTGTGGCGGCACTTTCGATCTTGAGAGTCGGAAGTGCTCCCCCGGCGAAAGCCCTTAGAGCTGTAAGGGCACTTTGTCCCGCCTTTTTGCCCTCAACCGACTGAGGGTCTTTCACACTTTTATCGCTGTATGTGTGTGTGTGTGTGTGTGTGTGTGTGTGTGTTTGTTGCAGCTGTTTTCGTCACATAAGGGACACTTGCTTTTTTAGGGATAGGGATTAATATGGTGTGTTCAGCTGGACACAGTAGTTTCAACATATGGGTACCAGTACTGGCTGGCTATGCAGACTCACTAGTATGTCCAGATAAACACGGTGTAAGTTTTGCCAAAGACATAAGGGACATTTTCCTTGTTAAGGATAGGGATTGATATTGTGTGTTCTGTTGGACACAGTACTTTGGACCCTTACTGGCTGGCTATGGAGACTTGCTAGTGTGTCCAGTTGAACACGGTAAAGGATTTGACCAAAGATGTTAAGGATTCGATTGGGGAATTTCGTCTCCTGGAGACGATTTGCTTTAGGGGTAATGGTACCGATGGGGGCAGAGGTTTGAATTATACCCGGCGCGCATTACTTAGAAGGCCCTGTAGAAGTCTACGTATTCGACTAGTATTGTATTGACGGGATACAGTCAACGCATGTACATGCACATGAAAGTCGCCTTGCGTTCTTCACATTTAAAAGTTGGCTCCTATTTTTCGGAGTCGCCTTGATTTGATTGGACGCTTTATCTTTTTTCAATACTGACATTGAATGACGTCGAGGTGCAATGCGAATCCAGAAAGGTAGTTGTAGTATAAAAGTTTTTATATATGATTAATTTACCCTATATCCTACCGTTTATACTTATAACAAGAACCGTCTTCTCGCTGGAACTTCATCGTATTGATCTTCTCCTAGGACAGAAAGCCCAATAGTATCCTTAAATCTTGCAAGCATGTCTCTCATTCGTTGTGGCTGGCAAAGTTCTTTGGATCCAATCCAGCTTCTTCAATAAGAACAAACACTCATGGTTCGCACCCTTGATAACACCACGTAAGCCCAGTTTTGACAGTATCGCCATGAATTGTACCAATAACCACACTGCAGTATATCCCTGTAATTTGTTTCCAGTTGTCGCAGAATTGCTGATAATCGGGAACTGCTTACCCTTCATCTTGGTGTGTACAACTTCTCCGTCATAAAACCATCTGGTGCTGAAAGTGTAGTCTTGCTCCGTTACATAAAAAGTACGTGGCATAATAGTCTCCATTTCATGTTCACAAGGATAGATTTGACTTGCACTGAGAAAAAAGCCCGAATCTTGCAGCCGTTGTCGAGTTGAATAATCATGGGGTGCAACCATCCCTCACATTCACCTTTCTCACAAAAAGCCGAGATCCATTGGCTTCTCCATTCGGAACATTCGTGTTCTCTGTAAACATTACAGGACACCCTTATATAACTTCAAAGCAGGTCAACACGTTTTCGTGAGTCCGAACCGGTTTTAACGAGTCTTCTCCACATGTTGAAAAGAAGTGCTTTAAACCGAATTGCTCTTAACAGGAACCAGTGTCCCTGCTTGATTGGCCATTTGAAGATCGTCCATGAAAATGAGTACTGCATCCATCAGCACGGAATCATCAGCAGGTTTGTTCTTCCCGCAAAATTCTTCGAAGATAGTGAGTTAATGGCATCTCGATCTCGATTCAGATAAGTAGCAACTTGAATGTTCTTCTGGTGGAACATGGGTTGGGCCAACCACGCAGGCGTCATTGATGGTCTCAATATCTTCTTCTGTTGGTCGCCCTTCACGGAATCTTAAACAGACGTTGCCCCCATTCAGGATCGTCTTTGAAGCGGTGCATTCCATCTAACTCAATAAATGAAATTCAGAGAGTCATGAAATTCAGGAATGGTGTGCTAAGATTGTAAATTGGGGGGCGTCCCACTGGTTCAAGTTGAGAGTAGTCCCCGCGAACACCAAGTTAAGTCCCCAAATGGTTGGTATTGTCTTGCATCAAGGTCTTGTGTAGTGGAATATCTTCACTAAGTCAAGTTCCCCGCGAATAAATTTCGTCGATGTAAGCATCCTGCGTCACTCCATTCTTCTACAAAGTTCTTCGCCACACTTCCCGAGTTCTGTTCAATCCCACAAGCTGAATGCGTTGTTTCCCCATGCAGTATTGTAGCAGCAACCCCCACATAGCAGTGACAACAATGGTTCGGTCGTTAAATGGATGATCAATCAAACGCAGAATTCTTTGCCATAGGCCATGACTAAGTCAATTACGGTAGTCTTCCCACTTCCTCCAGGCCCATGTAGAAGAAAATCAGTTGGGTGCCACGACTTCCCTTCAAAATCAAAAGTTTTTTACGAGAAAGTCGGACTTTTGCCTTCAACCCCATATCCGGACTCCATCCTCTAAGTCACCTTTTCAGCTTCCTCTAAAATGTCAACAAGAAGGTGCAATGATACACTCGAAAGCCCTTCTCTGTTGTCGTCCAGATTGGCAGCGTTGCCCAGTCACTTATACTTCTCACGCTTCCATTCGCTGCGACACTTCAACCTGCGATTGTACTTAAATACATTTGCCCTTTGGATGCACTCCCGTTTGTTAAGTAGAACTTCATGATCTTGTGATATCGAGGTGTAGGCGTTTCACTTTGCTTCTCTTTGTAGTGCCAGTCGTGTGAAAGTCAGCACTTATGGTAACAAATTCGTCTTCATCTAACGAATTCTCAGGATGGGTAACTGCACGTTAGTATCCGCGTTGTCGCTTCCATTGTGACGTATAGCCGTAAAACATAAGACCATCAAACACCTC